>CABFVX010002734.1:0-59905 GCA_902151425.1 Timema shepardi | reverse complement strand
CAATACTCATTTGTGGCGTATTAGATTTTAACATAAAACAAAATACATCATTTATTTGTTCTTGAAATTATCTTGGAAGTAGTAATAACTGTTGGCTTACTTCAAGACGTAAATGTTTAGAATATGTATGGATATTAACTGCATTTGAACTCGGTGGTGTAGTTAGCTAATGCGCTAGTCGTGTTGAGCTCGACTGCTGAGGACGGGGAGATCGAGGCTTTGAATCTCGGTCTGGTGAACTGGGGGTGGTTTTTCCTAAATAGTTTTCCACTTTCCCTCCACGCAAATGTGGGTTCACTTTCTTTAATACAACCTTCCCAATTCCTAATTCATTAGCGTAATTAGTATTTAAAGCGTATAACCCGAACGGGTAGTAAGACGCGATGCTAGCTAATAATAATTAGCTACATTTTAAACTGTCAGTATTTGGCTAGTGCATTACTTGATAAAGTGAATTATGTGATCCAACCCTATTTTTAGACAAGCGCCATTTAAATTCTCTATGCTATAGTCGGACCTTCGCGGCCAGCTAGCACACGCAGAACTAACTATTTATTCATATGTTTGAATGCCAGGAAAACTTCACTGTTTCCCAAATAATCTTCATATAGTCAATCTTAAAGGACAAGGAAAGCATATTTAAAATAATTTAATATAAATTCTTGTTGAGTATTTGTTTTTTAGCACCACGTCTTACTACCCGTTCTGGCAATATGCCTATTTACTAATTACTCTAATGAATAAGGAATTGGTAAGGTTGAATTTAAAGGAGGGGAATGCCAGGCCTCCACCGTGGTTCGGATTCCACGTTAAAATGTAGGTCCTCCATTTAATCTCACAATCACCCTACCATTACACATTAGCGTAAGTGCGTATAACCCGAACGGGAAGTAAGACGCGGTGCTAATAATAATAATAATAATAATAATAATAATAATAATAATAATAATAATTTAGAGGAAGTTAACCTGCATTTGCGTGGGGGGAGAGTGAAAAACTTTTTAGGGAAAACCACCCTCAGTTCACCCGAGTGAGATTCGAACCTCGATCTCCCCGTCCTCGTCAATCTAGTTTAACACGAAAATAATGCGTTAGCTAACTACGCCACCGAAGTGTGTCTGAGAATTGTTGATAATCTGATTGTAGTAGAAACATTATTGATTGAACTTAAGAAAGCATGCCCCAAAATAATAGCCTATAGACACGTGTAATATCTGTTCTAAATACACACAAAATTAAATATTTTATTTCTTATACTAAACAGAATAACAAATTAAAATAGATATTCTAGGAAATACCGTAAATAATTTATATTCTACTGAATCAGTATACACGCGGACACATATTTTCTCATATGATCCCTTTTCATTGATGGAACAGGGTTCTAATCCTGGCCGGAAATATTCAGAGACTATTTCCTAAATTGTTTCCCAACCTCCCTCCAAGCAGATGTGATAACATCCTCTTTAATTTGTATCTTTTACACCACTATCCCACAAAAATTATTTTAGACGTGTAGCCTGGATGAGTAGTTGAGGTGGTTGAAATAGGTAATATTATGCTACATATAAATATTATCCTATTGTTAACTCTGGACTATTATCCTCTTCGCAGAAGAATAAAATTTCACCTTCCAGCTGACTCACAAAATCCATTATCGCTAGGCCTTTCAGCAGTTCCAGGGACTCATACAAAACACTTGATTAAATTAATGTTAAAAACTAAATACTACATAATTGAAAAATACTGCAACGCAATTGATTATATATTTTTATAAATATCCTAAATAACATATATACAACATCCATCCGAAACTTTAACAGGGACTCGAATCCCAAAGCTCAAGGATATCATGTTAAAATTTGCCTGGTTAATATCCTACAGACTATAATAAACTACATCGGAATCGGTTTGCTGCTCCAGAGAGATACACAAATATCCGGCTGGTCCTTCACCAAGACTCACAACACAAAACCTGATTATATTATCGTATTCTGAAAATTGATAAACTACACCTGGACACGGGAATCGAACCCGGGACCTTCGGCTTAGTACGCCAATGCTCTTACCACTGAGCTATCCAGGATTCGTCCCGTGCCCATGGTTATTCTTCACTCATAGTTTAAGGCAGAGTCTAAGATGGACGTGCGGAAGTCGTCAGCTTATAAACATGTGATTATTAAAGATCACAGCCATCAGACAACGCAGCCATTAGCGACTCAGTAGTTGGCATTTTTGCAGACATTCGACAATTGAAAACTTCCTTAAGTACGTCATAACAGGTGATGAAACGTGGGTTTATGGCTATGATATTGAAACGAAGGTGCAGTCGTCGCAATGGGTGGGCAAAGGGTCTCCTCATCCAAAAAAAGCACGCATGAGTCGGTCAAAGATCAAGGTGATGTTGGTTGTGTTTTTTTGACTTCAAAGACATTGTTTATCAGGAATTATTACCACGTGGTCAGATGGTAAACAAGGAAGTCTACCAGGGAATTCTAGCGCGTTTGAGGGATGCTGTGTGCAGGAAGAGGCCTGAATTGTGGGAAAACCAGACTTGGATGTTGCATCATGACAATGCGTCGGCTCACGCGTCACTCCTTGTCCGCAGCTATCTAGCAAAACATCACACTCCCATAGTGCCCCATCCACCGTATTCTCCGGACCTAGCCCCAGCAGACGTTTTCCTGTTTCCCAAACTTAAAACCACGTTGAAGGGACGTCGTTTCCAAATCATAGAGGGGATTCAGGACAATGCGACAAGAGACCTGCGCGCCATCCCACAAAGTGCGTTCCAGGATGCTTTACAAAAATGGAAGCAACGTTGGGAACGGTGTATTGCCAATAGAGCGGACTACTTTGAGGGTGACAGTGCTTAAAATGTTGTACAATGAGCAATAAAGATGTTATAGCAAAAGTTCGGTTTCTTTTTGAACACCCCTCGTATGTATGATAGATCCTCCCTTAGCAGACATTCAAAGAATATAAATAAATGCACCGCAATCGGTTATGCAGTTCCATGTATCTTTGCCAACAAACAAACATTCTTAAAAACCGTACAGAACTACAATAAGTTTTTACTTAAAGATATTTACGTTCCAACCTTTAAAAAAGCAGAGCTATCATGTAAAGTGTTTCTAAGCTCGTAAACTATATACAATACTTCTCCTTCCTTTACAATTATTTAAACCTCCTCATTATGATATGGTTTTGATACTTACCTACGACATGGCCAGTTTTATTGTTTGAATTTCCGGAATTGATTTAGTAAGAAAACAACACATTAAATATTAAATTTATTTGGAAATGATCACCAACGTAAATCTTATTAAACTACAATTTATCTCAATCAAAGTATTTATCAAAACTATTAACCAATAGTTATATTGTGGCCGTTATGGTAACATTAAATAAAGTATGGAATCGAATTATGGTCCTATAAAGTTATAGACAGTCATAGTAACTTCGAAGAAATAAATAAATTACCTTTTATAATTAAAATATGTCCAATGGATAAGATTTTATCAGATATCTTTTTTCTTTCTACCCAGAAATAATATAAAATATTTTCAATCAGGATTGGGACCCTTAAATTATATTTAAAAAAATTAAATTTAGCATCCTAAAAATAAAGTAAAAATCTTTTAGATTTAATTTGTTATTTTCACGACATGTGTGGAATATAATAATTGATCATTAATAAATTCATAACTAGCTATTCACAGTAATTAATATTCTGAAAAGGGGGAGACCTGCTTTATGTTACCATGTAAAACCAATAAATGTGGGTAGCACTGCTACCAAAATAATGTGTGGCATGGTTAAATCTTTAACAGCCAAAAAAAGCAGGTCCATTTATTAATGATACAAAACATAATTAATTAACTAAGTATGTAACAAATAATTGATTTTACTAGAAAGGGAAAATAAAGTGAAATTAATTTAGTATATTAAACCATTTGGACATCACCAAAAGACATAACCACTCCCCCATCACTCCTTCCCTACAGGCAAGAAATATTTTAAGGACTTACTGTTTTCTCTAAATCCGGCCTTGGGCGTAGCCTAGGCAAACTATCCTGCAGTCATGTGAGGATGTATAGCATACCACGTGGGCTGAGCCAGTGAGTTGCTACCTTACAATCTCAACGGAGTGTACATCCGTCCAAGATTTAAACGAAACCTAACCTCCCTGTGGACTAGAAGAGTGACGTCTCTACTGATGCGGTAAATAAACATTTTCAAACTTAATAGAAATTTAATATTTTATAAACCTTTGGAACATTTATACATAATAATTTTGATATAATGTATTTCCATTTTAACCTTAAGTCCTGTATAGTTTATTACTTTTAATGGAGTTTAACTACCCTATTTGTAATTGATGTACAGTCACGTATTAACATTACAAGCACCCAACTTTTAATTTACAAATTTTTGAAATTTAGACCTTCTTGTGATTAATTTGTTGAAGAGTAGATTTATTTAACACCACGTCTTACTACCCGTTCGGACTATACGCTTATGTAGGTCTAATAATTTCGCTGATGGTTTTAGGGCTCAGGAAGGCAATAATTATAGGGAGTGTACCCAAATTTTCGTAACCATTTAAAAAACCACATTCAGTACAGTCGACTGAGATTCAAAATTCGATATCCCGTTACTGGCAGTCTAGTCTACTGGGAGAGTTGTGCCTTAGACCATACTGTCACCAAAGCGGGTTGAGGTGTAGTTTAAAATGTATATAGGTCTATTGATATAAATAATAATCGGTGAGCACGAGTGCTGACGTGTCAATTTAGTCTCCTCTAATTTGCCAACAACGGGGAAGTAAAGGTTCAAATACTTGCTGGATGCACTCTAGGTAAATTTTCATAAATGCTTCTTCAATTTCTCTCGCTGCCAATGTGGGTACATTTCTTAGATATATTATAATTTACTTCTCCCTACCTTATTAGCATAGGTCTGGTTAAAACAACGTATAGCCAGGATGGACAGTAATGCTCGGTGAAATTATCCTTAACTGGGCCAAAAAATATCATAATAGAGACAATAAATTTCCCATTCATTTTGAAAAAAAAAAATATTGATATACATTTTTACATGGGGAAATAAATTGAAAATCTTAATTGATGTTGAATTAAGTTTTCAATCAAATAAAACGTAGCTTAGGAAATACATTGCATCTTTGGGGATAGCAATTTAAAATAGACTTTTTCCGAGTTTTGGTATACATCTGTTAATACATTCAAAGTACAATGCGCACTAGTTTTTATCTATTAGTCTCTTCTGAAAACAAATGTGTGAAATAAATATGCATGCATCAAGAGACGTCAAGCAAGACTACTGAATCCATTTCAACCTCCCCCCCTCCACCTCCCCACCTCACACACACACATACATTATTTTATACATGTTTTATTTTTGAAAATAAAGTTTGTTATTGCCAGACCAGAGAAGTGTCCAGAATTAGATCTCGCTGCCGACTTGTGTGAGTTATCACAGAGGGCCTGGGAAAGGTTGGGATGGCCATGTGGTGGTGCCGAGTCGCTTCTACATTATCTCACCTACTGCACTTAGTAAGAATTATGAGCATATGCGCCATTTTGTTAAAACATCTCCCCTTCCACCCCCTGCCTCTCATTCACCCCAAAATTTCTTCGGTGTAACAAAACCGATAACCTATGAAGGTTAAACACCAAACGAAAGCTCACTAAAACAAATGGCTATCATTTTATCTATTATGTCAGTGAGTTTTACTACAGTGTGATTTATAGAAAACTTGTTATTTAAAACTTGAAACTCATGGGTCCATAATGGCGTTAAAAAATACTAAAATTGTATTTACATTCTTAACCCTTTTTGTTGATAATGTAAACAGACATTATTAAATAATCCATAATCAAATATTACTGGAAGCTTTTGAAAAATGTTTAGATAAACTTTATAGTTATTTAATCAACCAATACACCTTTATTTAATGCCACATTTTAGTAACTTCCTATACAAATTCTAAATTACCAATACGAGGTAATTGCATTTAAAAACGCCAATGGGTTTTAAATGAAGAAAATATAATTTAAATGAAGGATACACGCTTTTGCATGAATGTAGAGAGGAAAATCATTCAGAAAAAATCGGCTTGTGTTCGAACTATGACCTTACCATTCCCAATATACCAAGCCTGACGTTTAATCGTACTGTAGTTTGTAGTTTTCTCTAAATTAATCTAGGAAACTGATGGAACACTTGTCAAATACCATATAAAATACTTTCATTTAAACTATTATTATAGTTATAATATAATACACGAAACTATGGTCACTCAGACAAAGGCCTCAACATTGTATTGGTCTGTAACAGAAGAGACGTGGATCGAATCTCTTCCTGTTTTATTGAGGTTGTTGTGTTTTCTTAAATGGTTTTATACTTTCTCTCTACGTAAATGACAGTACATTTCCTCTAAATTCCACCTACTTACTGCCTGCCTATCGCAAATGTTATGAGGTGCATTCTTACATTTGCTACTGGCCGCATTCACTGTCATCATACCACACTTAGTGCTGTTGCACCCATACCGATAATATCGGTGTCGGTGTCGGTGCCGGCGGCGATATTGGTGGTAGTGAAATTCCATGTAATCTTATGGCCCTGTTGCACACGATGCCGACACGACATAATTATCGTGATGACTACCGACTTGTCGAAACAATGTCGGCGGCCCCCTCGATAAATACACCGATATCAGTGAGCAGCGCAGGTGGTCACTAGTCTGCAGCTGTCATCTTGCATTGGTGCTGGAGGTGAGGAGTCAATCGATTCAAAATGTAGTCAAATGTAGAAGTACTCATTCTAAAGTAGTTAAAGAATTTCCTCTCATCCTCTTGGAATCTCCTAAAAAGAGTATAGCAAGTGCCTTCAATAGTCTTTGCGGCTACTATAGGATCCACCCAAAATTCTCTTCCTCTCCGGTTTTGGCATGGTCTCCACCGGAGATGAAGCAAACACAACAAATTAAACCTCCTATTCCACATGGGAGCCATGTTGTTTGCTCACCTCCATCCACAAAATTGCTTATGCCTCTCAAGCACCGATAGCAATATTTTTGGTGTGTGTGCAACAACCCGCGCCAGTATCGGTGCTAGCAACGATATCGGCGCCGGCGCCGACACCGATAATATCGGTACGTGTGCAACAGCACTTAACGCTAATGCCACAGTAAAAGTTGGCCAATAACAGTCGCAACAATCGTAAGCTAGAGTGTGCAGCTGTCACCACCTGGCGAGCGTTGAACTGACTAAACTGATATCAAGACCACTGCTGCTTTTTAGATCGAGTCACAGGCGGTGACAGTGACAAAACTAGTATTGATGATAGAATCACTGTTAATGAATCATCTCTCATCTCTTAAATGTAATACATTTGTGAACAATAGTGATTTGTTATTACCATGTATAAGAAAAATATTGACTTCTCATCAAACAAAGAGCTTCAATACAAGAATATCTATTGCATCAACGTTTGATAGAAATTGGTAGAATTTAGATAATCAAGAAAAAAACCTCCGTGCCTTTGAAAATACAAACCTTACCAAAAATAACCGTACGTAATTGAACCAACCAAAATAAAGTTGAAAATATGTATACTTCTACTTCACACGAAGAAAAAATACCATTGTTTTAAGGACCCTCAAACTTAACCGGGAAAACTTAATTGCTAAAAACTATCGTTAGTAAATTATTCAAATGAGCAATCACAGTTACAAATTCTGATACCATTCAAACTTCTACTTCACAACAAGACGTTACATTATTATTTCAGTACAATACAAACAAATGCACACAGATGACTAAACAGTAAACATGGAAAAAACATGAAAGGTTGAATTTAGAAGAAATATATCTGAATTTTCGTGGAGGCAGAGTGGAAAACCATTTAGAAAAATATCTTCAACACACTCGACCTTTATTCGAACCCCTTTATCCCCTTACTCGCTGTCTACTATGTTGTGAGAGTGACTCATTGGACCATGCGACCACTGACTCGGGTCCTAATCTAATTCACCAGTCATTTGGTACCAAGAAATGTCATCAAATTGATCATAACCAGGGCCCGGAAGTTGATGACATTGCATCTTTTTTCTCTGAAGTCAATTGCAATGATAACTTGTATATAAACACACGTTATGACACTCTGATATCGAAGACATTACTTTTATTGTGCATATTTTTGCATTTTTAGTTTTTTTACATTTTATGGCCTTTTTTGTCGTTTTTGCAGCATTTTTGAGGCATTTTTTTTACTGTTTTTACTCTTATTGTGCATTTTATATCATTTTTAGAATAATTACATAAAAATAGTAGCTCACAAAGGGTAATGCACATATTCATAAATCCATTATTTGAATTTACTTAAGCATTAATTTTCTCTTGTAATTATTAGTACAGCTGAACATGAAACAATGAGTGTGGCCTAATGTTTCTGACAGAGCAGTACTAAATACGAAAGACATTAAGAAGGAAAAGTAAATATATATTTTTAGATTATTATCTCGTTTATGATTCAATGGAAAACCCCAGTGCTGGGCAACTGGCTGGCTTGGAATTTAAGGAATGTAAAGCTTTGTCTACCTCAGTGGTACAGTCACAATTGTTTAGAATGTGGCTGTTAGTTGAGTAGATTAGTGTAAGTTTAAATTGTATCTCTCAAGATAGTTGACCTACTACTGGTCAGTTTTAACATGGAACTCGGCCGCACATGCAGGGGGGGGAGAGGAGAGGGAGGGATACTCCCCTAGGAGTGACAACGTTCACTTGTCCTTGATCTGGTCCGCGCATGTGTACATTATTTTTTTTTTTTTGCCACTGCGCAACCCCCAAGAGTTTCATGTTAAGCCTGTTGTACTTTCATATATTTTTGTATTTCCAAGTGAGCAGGATGCCGAAAATTAAACCATCTCAATCTTCCCATTTAAGACAGTTAGTTAATGAGTTTGGTGAAAGTGTTTTTTCCACAGATGGGAGAGTATTATTTTGTAAATTGTGCGAGTCGACAGTTTCAGCAGAAAAAAGGTTTTCTGTTACTCAGCATATCGGTCGTGAGAAACACAAGAGTGCTTTAGAACGGACAGCAACAAAAAAATTAACTCAAAGATTGCTGTTCCAAAGTGCTTCAACCTCTAAAACCAAATCATCTTCTTTTAATCAAGAGTTGTGCGAAGTATTGTTGTCAGCTAATATTCCACTCGGAAAAGTAAATCATCCTAAATTTCGTGAGTTTTTAGAAAGACACACGAATAATTCTATACCAGATGAATCTACTCTGCGTAAAAGTTACGTGAGCTTGTGCTATGAGAAAACTCTAGATAAAATACGAAGCAGTGTGTGCGGGAAAAAAATCTGGGTATCAATTGATGAGACAATAGATGTAGAAGGTCGGTATGTAGGTAACGTAGTTATTGGAACTCTTGAACTGAATACTGTTGGTCAAACATTTCTCTTGAATACAGAAATCTTGGATAA
The DNA here is from genome assembly GCA_902151425.1 of Timema shepardi. NCBI lineage: Eukaryota > Metazoa > Arthropoda > Insecta > Phasmatodea > Timematidae > Timema > Timema shepardi. Next base: position 50,387 of record CABFVX010002734.1, on the reverse strand, counting down.
AGCCAACCACTCCACAATCAGCAAGTTGTTTGATAAATCCATGTTTCTGCTTTGGCCTGACGGTATTAAGCACGATGATGTTCTTCTTTTTGTAAGTGATGCTGCGCCGTATATGGTCAAAGCAGCAACTGTAATTAAAGCATTATATTCTAAAATGATTCACGTAACATGTGTCGCTCATGCAGTTCATCGAGTTGCTGAAGAGGTGAGAAAGAACTTTGGAAATGTTGACCAACTAGTGTCAAACGTTAAAAAAGTATTCTTGAAAGCGCCATCTAGAGTACTTGATTTCAAGACGGTGGCACCTGATGTACCCTTACCACCTCAGCCAATAATTACACGATGGTGCACATGGCTTCATGCGTGTTTCTATTATTGTGACCATATTCGTGTTTTAAAAACAGCTGTGAACAGATTTGACAGTGAAGAGGCCGTATCTATCAAGATTGCACAAGATATGCTCTCAGATCGCGAAATTGAGGGAAACCTGGCGTATATCAAGGCTAATTTCAGTATTTTGACCGTAACCATAACACACTTAGAAAAGAAAGGTATGCCATTGTCTGACGCTACTGCTCTTATCACAACACTACAAGATAACCTCAAGAAAGCTTCAGGCAAAATTGGAGAAGCAGTGTTTGCAAAACTTCAGAATGTGTTGATAAAAAATTCGGAATTCAAAACCGTGTGTAAAATTGCTGACATAATCACCGGTAAAAGTGACTCTTTAGAAGACATTGAAGAGGACATATTGCCTGGTGACATTCCATACTTCAAGTATGCTCCAATAACATCCGTGGATGTAGAGCGTAGCTTCTCCAGGTACAAAAACCTCTTGGTCGATAATCGCCGATCGTTCACACCTGAAAATCTGAAGATGACCTTCGTTGTGAATTGCAATGCAGAATAAGGTAAATCTAAGATGTACTTATATCTCTATATCATTCTCACATTCACACAAATGTTCTGCCTATTTTATTATTTTATTGGGCAGATTGGTTATACAATATTTATTAAATTAGTTCTCCTTTTTCAGGATTCCCACATTACCATAATCGGAGAAGAAGAATAAATGGAGTTTTAATATATTATTAATTTTTAAGAGCTTTTTTTAGTATTTTTAGAATAAAAAAATCTAGTTTTTAATTGCATCTTTTTTGTTATTAAGGGCATTTTTCTTATTTTTGAGTGCAAGTGCATTTTTGGGGTTTATAAGGGCATCAACATCCAGGCCTTGATCATAACAATAAGAAACTAAATGTTGCTCAAGTCTACAAATCCTCAACTATGGACTATGATTATCTGTTTCAACTAAATGGGTCACTATTGGACATAAGACGCAACAATACGCTGCCTTCAAGAATATACTTAAAAGCAAACAGTACCTTCTATATGTCAACCACTCCTCTCAGCTTCTATCCTTGATATCCACCCTAGTATTAGAAACACGAAGTTGAAGGCGAACTTCGATTTAATAATCTTTAGTTCAAATTACTCATTCATATTAAAATATATTCGGGGCCAAGTTGCATGGATTGAATTCTTACTGAACATCAGCAAACGATGAATAATATTATGCCTTTCGGCTACTGCCCTATTCTTGTACCGACCCAGTAGAAGCATCAAACCGGTTTGGGAATATTTGGCTTGATTTAGTTGTTTGAATCACAGATTGCAGTTGCAATCCCTTATTGTCAATAAATAATAAAAAAACAATATACTTGAACGTATTTATATTAACAACGATATATATTCATGTATGAACTATGTATTTACAGTATAATTTTATATATATATTTGTGTATTGACCTATTTATGTGTATGTATTTTATATATGTGTATATAATGTATATACATATATGTATAGATGTATATACCTATATATTTGTTTAAATATACAAAACACTCATATACATATATATAAACAAATAAATATATACATATACACAAACACTATATATATATATCCTATATACACATATGATCTTATAAAGAGTTTGCTACTTTTATAATTACTATAATAAATTATTATAGCTATTATTTTTATTATTATTATTATTATTAAAATACATATATTATTTAACGCTAATCGTTTTAATGTCCGTTACGGCTGACACATATCAAAGTTATTTAATGGCACAGAATTAATGTAAATATTTAATAAAATAGACCATAAATTATTTGGAGAGAACCAACACCAGTAGTATTACAATTAAAAAACAACACCGAGCTCATCTGGCTTAGATTAGAACCAAAGGTCTACTCCACAGATCATATCTGAAAACATCAATCGAGTTTGGTATTAAGGAACCAAGAATACGTTGTTTTTTTTTATCATAGGCTTACCTATTTTTAAAATAATGATAAAAGGAAAATTGTCAAACCATGTATTTGATACAATGAATTGTATGTAAATGAACGTATAAAACAAGAGCGATAAAATATGGTTTTCATGTAGTAGATTTTTAACTGGCTTTAAATTCACAACAAGCTTAATACTCCATGACCTTTAAAATATATTTTATGGGGTTTGCATCTATTAGCATAAACTCCCTCTTTCTAGGCTTAGCTCATTTGCCGTTATATTGTTATTTTTTACTTTAAATGTTGCTCTGGAACCATACATTTATTAAAATTATTAAAGTTTTAAATATTATTATAATGCAGAATAATTAATATTTTCAGAAATAAAGTCAAAACACAATCAAAAGGATTTTCGTAACAAAAAAAACTCCATGAAGGTAGCACGTAATCCACCCATATCAACCAAGCGTCCGCCATCTGTTGGCAAAGATAGTATCAACATTTGCGGGTATATGGTGTTATATGGTCACACAACGAATCCTCTGGCATTTAATATCAGTTTTCTAGACTGGAGCTGCTACATTTTCGTTCAAGTAGCCACTTATTTGTTCTCACGAGGCTGAGTTGACCCTGCTCAAGACTTACTGCTTCATAGAAAATCTAGAAGCGACGTTGAGTGAACTAGCAACTTATTTATCTGTAGCCCTGAACTCTGACAAATGGATCACGTAGCTGGTTTGACAAATAATATCTAGAATTATTTTCAAGATATATCAGTATTTTATCTCTGAACGAAAGAGATTCGAGAGCCGGGACATTGTGAAAGTGGGTTTGTTGCCTTTAACTAAATGATAAATTAATGAGCTGACGTCTGGTTGCTGTGCTTCCTTATTGTAGAATTAACCGTTCAGAGACAGGAGGCTTAACACATATTTTGATAGCATTCTAAGATCTTTGCTAAGCGACTAATTGATAGGATTTGTCTTATTGATGGTTTAATAGATTTATTTAAAATTATCAATCACATAGAATGGAGAAGTATTTCGTATTTGTGTATTTTAAGTTTTTATTATATCTGGTGGAAGTGTCATTAACATTTATTAAACAATTCATTATTTGATGATAAAATGTACAAGAAATTTGTAGAAATATTTTAAAATAACTTCTAAACATGATAAAGAACAAATCCATTAAAATAATATTCTAATAGTGTTTTTTATTTATTTTCTTGATCCTTAGTTATGAAGTTATGGAAAACTGTTATTTCATTACCAACAAAAATATCCTATTGAGACGTAGATATGCCCTTTTTGCGCTGCGTAACTCTCTCGTGGTATCAGGTATCCTATGATGTGTTTTTCCACGGCCAATGAGTGATGGGTAGACTTTAACTAATATAAACATCGGCCTGCCGCTAATGAATAGGCTTTAGCTTCCACAAAGTCAATCTTGGATGACTTTGCACCAAATGGGTTTAAACTTGACGGCGTGTTAGAAAGTAACAGTAAAAGTTGACGGTGGATAGGGCTTAACAAAATCTTCAATACAATGAAATATTAAAATAGAGGATTTATTATAATTTAGCACCACGTCCTACTATACGTTCGGGTTATACGCTTTAAGTACTAATTACGCTAATGGATTTGGAATTGGGAAGGTTGAATTATAGTAAGTGAACTCACATTTTTGTGGAGGGAGAGTGGAAAATCATTTAGGAAAACCACCCATAGTTCACCCGACCGAGATTCAAACCTCGATCTACCCGTCCACAGCATTCGAGCTCAACAAGATCAAAGCGTTAGTTAACTACGCCACCGGGGAGGGTTAAAATACAGGTATTACTTTAGTATGAACCCATTTTTTAATGTGAGGAAAGGATAGTTTTCTTGCAGTTTTTATAGAAAACGATTTTTTTAACCTAAGAAATCAGATATTTCTCCAGTGAAATTATAATAGTCATGAGCATATTAGCGATTGATGAGAGTTTTTTTTATCAAGTGGAAAATGTTATTCAAATTCTGGGATACCCTTGAAATACATTCATAAACTTGTGACCCACTTCAATGGCAACGTGGTCTAGCGCGTCACACACTCAGTAGACCAGACAACTGATGACGGAAATATCGAGGTTCGAGTCCCATTTGGGTGTACTGAGAATGGTTTTGTCAAAATGCATTTCCACGCAAATACGGGTACACTTTCTAAATGTAGCCTCCATAATCCATAAAAACCATCGGCGTAATTAGTACATAAGTGTATAGCCCGAACGAGTAGTAAGACGCAATGATTAAAAACCATTAAATTACTATGTGAAGAAAATTTAATTCTATATTTATACCGAACAAATATTTGATTTATTTTACCAAAAATTGTTTGTTGTTATAAAAACTACGAAAACATTATCCTTAGCTCGTAAGCCCTACTATTCTGATAAGTGTATCACGTCTTACTACCCATCCACGCTATCCTCATGTTAATACAAATAAAATATGGATGAGGAAGGTAAAATGTTCATGGAGATAGATAGAGTGGGAAACCGGTTAGAAAATAATAACATAAGTATACTCGGCGCGGATTTGAGTTCCAATCCTTCATCCCTAATCCTCCTTGTTAAGGTAGACCAGACCAGACTGACGCCTTAGTCCTTGGGCCCACTAATGAGTGTTTGAGCCCACTTACAAATGGTACTTTTTATTTTTAAATGTTTATCCAGCCACATCGGCAGACAAGCAGACGAACGTGTCAGTCCCACCTTCTCCGGATTTCTGGCGACAGGGAAGGTGGAGTTCAAACCATGGACTAGTTCACTAGAGGTAGGCTCACAAATTCTTACTGTGCTATTCATATACTCTCTCAATATTAATGTGAGTGTATTTCCTTTAAGCTACCATCTTCAACCCTTTCCTGTAAGTTGTAGTCGTTAACAGCCCTTGTAGTGAACATACATTTTGAATTAAAAATTATAAAGAAAACTTAATAATAAATACAAATTGGTTAAGCCCGATCACTTTAATCGAACCTAGGATCATGATAAACTTGAATATAGCTTTCACACGCCTTGAGGGCTGCACAATCTAAGGTAACATATCTCCAGAGACTGGACTGCCGTTGGCGGGGTGATCAGGGTTCAAACCCCGGCCAGATGTATTGAAGTTACTATATGGTTTTCCATTCACCCTGCGCGTGAATGCGGGTATATTTCCTCTAAATTATTCCATATTCATCCATAGCACAATAGTGTGGTTATTTGTGACCTGGCGGTCTAGGGGTAAGGTGTCAGACTTCTGTGCTGGCGGCCGGGGTTCAATCCTCTGTCCCGGCACAGATTTATCTGATTACCAAACCCTTCCTTCACCTCTGACAAGACATCTTGTGAATGTGGGGAATGCCAGGCCTCCACCGTGGTTCGGATTCCACGTTAAACTGTAGGTCCTTCATTTCATCTCACAATCACCCTACTATTACACATTAGCGTAAGTGCGTATAACCCGAATGGGTAGTAAGACGCAGTGCTAATAATAATAATAATAATAATAATAATAGTGTGATTACTACATAAGCTCACGGGTATTGAGACACAGTGAAAAAATTTCATTCATTCTTTATTAATTAAAAAGGCCTAAATGTTAATAATTACTTTAAAATGTAGCTTAACAGAAAGGAAATGAACTATTTACAAACATTTGTAACCTTTTTTATACTACTAATCTCTTAATTTTTATTTGGCTGAAGTTTGTGCAACCAATCCATCAGAAACAGAAATTTAGAAGGCGATCCATTTTATAAATAAACTGAAAGTAAATTATCCTGGCGGTTGGTAGAGGAAGACCAGATTGTGGAAGTAAGAGATAGAAACATATTGAGAAAAAGACACGGTGGGAAAGGGACTAGAGAGTGTAAAGGATTGCTACTAGATGGCATTAGTGAGAAGGAAATCCGGTGTAGCACAGCACCTCTAAGTACAACATATTTTCCAACAGATCGAGCCATGAGGAACAATTAATAAATAATACATTCATGATCAATAATAAAACAAAATTACTTCAATTTAATTTAATTGATATTCAAACTAAATAATTGAGCTAAATATATAATAGTTATTATATTTATTTAATATGATTTTATACCTAACACAAACCTTTTAATAAATATTAACGAGCTTTCTTAACTCATATTAAAGAATAGTACGAAAGAAGAGCAACAACTATTATTTTATGAATATGTTATTAGTTTATAAAGGATAACTCAGTCAATATGAGAAAGTAGTTTTTTTATTTAGCTTGATGCGTAAATGAAATACAAAAATGGATTTTACATCTTATACGTGTTAAGAAAATTAGAATCTCCCGCACGTTATCAGAATGTATTTGGGGAGTTGAACAGTTTAATAACATTTCAAAACATTATCTCAATAAAAATTATGTTCAAAATCAAAAGAATAATTTTATAAAATAAGAACATCATTTTAAGATGTCTAATATTTTGTAGAAACGGAGATACATTTGAAGTTTTCAACTAGGTCGCACATGAACTAAATATCAATCTTATTTATTCTGGATCACTAAAGTTCGGGGTTAAAATCTCTGTTTGGTGACTTAGAGTGTTTTTACAAAATAATATCTTACTCTCCAGGAAAATAAGGTTTTATTTTATCTAAATTATTATACCTGTACCTCAAACATACCCCATTAGTTTAATTAAATGAGACGCAAAATAAAATAAAAATATTGGTTATTTCGGAGAAGAAAACATAATTTTACAAATAAGTTCAAGTTTGCGTGATACTTTTATACACGATATATAATAAATTATGTACTTAGTTTCTCAGCACTAGTCCTCCATAAATATGGTCAAAGCGTGTACGTGCTATTAAGAAAAATATTTGTCGAAATGTTCCTACTTTTGGATTAATTTAACATTATATTGTATTATTTTGTTTCCAACTTCCTATAAACCAGATATATTTACTCATATTCATTAATGAGCTATTCGAGAATATTTATATTTTTTATTAGGTATTTTAATTGTAATCAGAGGCAGATTTACGCATAGGCCTAGTAGGCACTTTCCTAATGCAGCAAATTTTAGGGGTGGCAAAGTTTGAATGACGAAAGAAAATATGTTTTCTAGAAGTTAAAATAATGTTATGGCTTCATCGTGTCGGTGATTGCTATAATTTGCTGTATATACGTAACAACATGACACCTTAAATCACTGAAAATCTTTTTAATTGAAGGTCACTTATTGCATCAAATGTTTGTTCAGCATCATCGACCTGTTCGCTCAGCAGAAATCAAGGCGAAAGATATTATTATAATATTATAGACTATTTTATTATTGTGTACCATGCACTCTAATATTTAGTTTGTAGTAACATGTTCTAGAGTCTACTTAAGCAAAATTTATATAGTTAAATTAATCAACAATGGAATTTGTGTGTTGTGATAGTGTAAGAGTATTTATTTAAAATTTTTAAGCCGATTATTAATACTTTTAAAAGCTCACTATGATAAATAATCAAATAATATAAGAACTAATTATCTGTAATTCCACAGAGAGCACTCGTGTATCTGGTATATGTGTGTTGGTGTATGGCAGGTTGTAGGGGGAAAACGGGCATATAGAAGGTTATAAATTAAGGTAGGAAAAGTGGGCGGGTAATTATTTAATGCCTATTGGTGGCACAGTCGTAAATCCTCACCTTGTTGTAATAACCTAATTTTTTATATGCAGGCCCCTAAGCTCAACTTCATAGGGAGCTTGTATGTGACAGAGCAATTTATAAATATAACGGATTTTGGTGAGACATGTCATACCTCCGAAAAAATAATTATTAATTATATTATTTAGGCTCTACAAAAGATTATACACATTATATACGGTGTACCAAACATCTCGTTTTACGATAAAAGATGTTAAAAAACTGCATTTCTTACAAAATATTGACGTTGATTTTTTTACTATGACAATAATAATATCAATATGTGTAAGAAAATAAAATTTTTGTTGAATAATGGCGTGAAATATCCCCGACAATTCATCGTAAGTTTGTTTACGATTGCTTTCTGATATTTTGACTAACACCATAATAAACCAATTTCACAGGGATATTATTTTAGAAAATTTGAAAAATGACACCTGAACGCAAAAATCTAATCCATATATCATATTTCAAATGAATGAATATTTTGCTTTAATCAATAATTCTGAAGATAATTTTCATCTTTTAATCCTCGCCATTCATGTACAGTACAGTTAAATGTTATAGCGGGGGCTTCTCTCCATCATATTATTTTGTTATATAGCTATTTCTATTTTTATGGGTATTGATAATATAAAATGTCGACAGTGACAATTGTAGATAAAATGACGTGACGTATAAATACGTGAAATTTGATCGAGTAGTTTTTCGGGACCCAACCCCTTAGATCATTCAGTAACGTGTCTGTCTACTAACAAAGGCTCTCGGGTTCGATTCCCGGCATGGCCTAAACATTTATCATTGGTTAAATGTGGGTTTACCCTGCCTGCACATTGATGAATTGATTACCAGGGGTGGATGTCAGTTTTGTTCTAGATTTGAGTTATTATATAAGTCGAGTGCTGATAAATTCAATCAGTTCAGAAAGTGCGAGTTTAATAACTCAATAAATTAAAAGGGTGACCTGGCGGTCTAGGGGTAAGATGTCAGACTTGTGTGCTGAGAGTTCGGGTTAAATCCTCGGTCCCGGCACAGATTTATCTGATTACCAAACCCTTCCTTCACCTCTGACAAGAAGTGTATTAATCACAACTTGTGAATGTGTGAAATTCCAGGCCTCCACCGTGGTTCGGATTCCACGTTAAACTGTAGGTCCTCCATTTCATCTCACAATCACCCTACCATTACACATTAGCGTAAGGTCATATAACCCAAACAGGTAGTAAGGCGCGGTGATAATAATAATAATAATAATAATCATCATCATCTCAATTTCCTTTTTTATAGTGCTGGCCAACAGTCATAGGACCTATAACAGGCCAGCACTGAAAGTATACAAGTACCATACAGATATATATATTTACATGAAAAAACTAGATAGTCAAAAATTGCTAAATAATGTTATATAATGATTAATATATACAAAAAAAGTAATTAATAATGATAATAATAAAAAATAGCAAAAATAACGAAAAATTAAAGAGTGGTTAAGAGCAGTAACAATATGCAAAAAAATAATCAGAATATTGTAAAATTTATATATTATAGGCAGAACCTCTTAGTGATAAATTATTGATAGGGATTTCCTTAAATAACTCTCTGAGTTTAGCTTTTCTTTTATGATAAAAGCGAATTCGACAAATCTAGAATTGTTGCTATGGATACAATAACCTATAGGGCTTACCTTATAAGAGCTATTGAGAAAAAATAGCTTTGGATTACGAGAAGGGATATGAATGCCTACATGATTAAGGGCAAATTTGCAATAAATGTTGCTATTGAATATATTAAAAACAAAAATGGTATCACAATAAAGTCTATGCGAGAAGAAAGTTTGAAGCCCTGTCGAATTCTGTCATAATCATAATAAATCCGGTTACTAAAGTATTTATCATAACACGCAGCGACCAATTTTCTTTGAACGTTTTCCAACCTAAGAGAGTCACTTAATGATGAAAGTACAGAATCAATCCAAAAATAAAAATAAATGGCGTTGATCTAAATCCCACATTTAGTCGTTAAAAACCCTTACCTGGTTTTGGACCTCACTATCTCCTTTGGAGTTCACTGGTTCACGATGATGAACTGTATATTAGTAGAGAGCACTTGTTTACTATGTTGGAAGTGTTTTATAGAGCACTCGTCAGAATTTACCGAGAAATACCAGGCAAGCCTTCATGATCCTGGTATCTGTTTGGAACTACCGTCAACATTCATAAACACATCAAGCTGAGAGGGAAGGTGATTTCTTGACAAGTCCTACACAAATAACTCTTTCATGGGTAGGTTTCTTTCGCTGAATATAATTGTAAATCAATCTTTTTAGCTAGGTAATATAAAAGTTGGTTGTTTTATATATATATATATATATATATTACATATACGTGGATTATATACATATATGTTTCATATATATTGGTTGTATACATATGCTACGGGTAAAGTTCGAACGTGGATAAAGTTGATATTAGCCAGATAATGTTGAAATTATCCAAAACACGTGGATAATGTTAAATGAGATGTGATTAAATAATGTTATTCGGTGTTTACCCGACTAATATTGACATTATCTACCCGCACTTGAATAATGTCAAGATTTTAGGGTTGATGTTAGTTTAGTTATAGGTTAGGAAAGGTTAGGCCAGGTTATATTTTATTAGGTGATTTTAGGCTCTGTTTGTTTAGTTTAGGTTAGTGGAAAAGTAAGAATTAAAATGAAGCATTTCGAATATTTATTTGTCTAGTTTAGATTAGAGGAAAAGAAAGAATCAAAATGAGGCATTTCAAATGTTTGTTTGTTTAGTTTAGATTAGCGGAAAAGTGAGAATTAAAATGAGGCATTTCAAATGTTTGTTTGTCTAGTTTAGATTAGCGGAAAAGTGAGAATTAAAATGAGTCATTTCAAATGTTAGTTTGTCTAGTTTAGATTTACGGAAAAGTGAGAATTAAAATGAGGTATTTCAAATGTTTGTTTGTCTAGTTTAGATTAGCGGAAAAGTGAGAATCAAAATGAAGCATTTCAAATGTTTGATTGTTTAGTTTAGATTAGCGGAAAAGTGAGAATCAAAATAACGCATTTCGAATGTTAGTGCATTGCTATGATTCAATTTCAGAGATCGAAATTACGTTCAAAAATATAATAAGTATGCACACGTGCTTAGCTTTACAAATAATATTCAACGTTATCCAAGTATTGACGGCTAATGTAGAGATTATCCGGATAAGGTCAAAAATTAGCTAAATTACTTTCTATTTCTGACTTTATTCACTGCACTTGGATAATGTCGATATCTCCCGGCTAATCTCAACATTATCCAGATTTCGCATACTACCCGGAGCATATACACATTTAAACTGTGTTTTGTCCTTAGTTTAATTTGTATAATATCCGGTATAGGTGATATAAAATATCCTATTTAGGGTGGGATCACAAAACAAGTTCAGTATTTTTGCAGTTTACGTAGTTAATAACTTTTTCCGCTCAAAATAAAATAAAATAAGCTATTTTTTTAGTAGATACTTAAGTTTAGTATAATTTACAGCACATCTAAATGATTCTTGAATATTTGTCATCAACATTGAGGCATTTTAAAATACATTTCTTAAACTGAAGAAAAAAGTTATGTTTAAATTTCGTAATGTTCGTGACACATAATCAAGAATTAGTTAGATTAATTTACCTAGTAAATTATACTAAAAGTATCTTCTTGAGCGATATACTTGATTTATTTGGCCAATTTTTTTTATAATATAAACTTTGTATAAATATGAACCTTTCTTTTTACCTATCCATTCAAGGTGAAGGCAAAATAATTGAATCCCAGACTTCTAAATAAGAGTTAGTAACAGGACTACCCAACTATACGTGTCAAGTTTGAAATAATTTGAATTTTGTGACCCATAGAGCGTACACACACACACACACACACACACACACACGTATAAATATATATATATATATATATATATATATATATAAGTTTTTTTATAGTAGCCTACGTTTTGAATATAGCCATAGTGTTATAATTGAATTAGTTGCTTCTAATTCATTGCTAAACATAACAGATTAAACTTTTTTTTTATTAATGTTTTTAGTAGGCCCTATATTATTATTTGTAATGTTTACCACACCTATTTACCCATTAGTAAGTGTCAAGAAAAATAAATATAGACCTATATCAAAGATACTAGAAATGAAACCTTTTTTTATGTTATAAAAGGATCTACCCATAATCATATCGAAATTAAGTCTAGATTACCTCCATATCTGGGCAAAATGAATCAGTTTCGTTTTAAGCGGTCTACAGGTGAGAGAGCAGTTATGATACAAATCCCGACCAGGTGAACTAATTTTGTTTTCCTAAGGTCTTTCTCACTATTTCTACAAACCAATACGGATATATTTTCTCTAAAATAATCAAACCTAGTCTCTCCCTATTTCATAAGTGTAAGTATATGGAGATCCCGGATAGGTAGTGGGATGCAGGGAGCCTTTTTATAATAAATAAAATCACGTGGCCTACTCTACCTAAATTTGTTCATACATGACGTATATAGGCTATAGCTACTATTGACATAATGAGGTTTACATGTGTAAATTAATTTCTTCATATAATTGTAACATAATTTATTGATCTGATGATATTTTTATCGTTAATATCTAGATCAATAAAATATATAACTTTATAAAAAAAAGTAGGTAGTAAACAATCAATTTAAAATAATTGCCATGAATATTCTAGGGCTGATAAAACAATTTTTCAATGTCATTGAATACAAATTATAGCTTCTCTAATTGTCAAATATATATATATTATGTAGGCCTACCAAATAAGTATCAATTATTATTATACTGACTCTTCACAAAATGAAAAATGAACTTAAAATAATATAAGTGTAAGAATTTCATTACTTAATGCCATTTAATTAAATTAAACCAATCTTAAATAATAGTTTTTGTCTTATTTATAGCTTATTTTAATTATTACCGTAAACTTTATTGCGAGTATTTCTTTCAAAAATTAATAGTATTAAATATATTATTTACATCCTCCTTATCTCCCCCCCACCCATCTCTCCCATTCCCAAATAAACACACTTAAAAACTTTACTTTAAAATATTTATCAACAAATTTTATTTTTTGCATAGCTTCTTACTACCCGTTCACTATATCATATTTTATTTATACTAATGAGATAAGGAATGAAGAAATGAACATGTATAGAAAATATACCCGTATTTATTGGAGAAGAAGTTTGAAATCCATTTATAAAAACCACCCTCAGTGTGCCTAGGTGGGACGAGAATCTCTACCACCCGTCACCGGATAGCCAGACAAGAGGAGCCGATATATATAGGCAATATATCATATCTCTTCCATGTTAGAAAGTATGTTTGATTGTTTTTCATCAATTCATGAGAATTGTTTAGATTCAAAAGATTTAAAATAAAAAATATCCTTAAATTATTATTATTATTATTATTATTATTATTATTATTATTATTATTATTATTATTATTATTAGCACCACGTCTTACTACCCGTTTAGGTTATACTCACTTTCGCTAATGTGTAATGGTAGGGTGAATGTGAGATGAAATGGAGGACCTACAGTTTAACGTGGAATACGAACCACGGTGTAGGCCTGGCATTCCACACATTCACAAGCTGTTATTAATACACGTCTCGACAGAAGTGAAGGAAGGGGGAAAAAAATCCTTAAATAAAGGGATATAGTTTCATAGTAACTAAAATATACAAGCGAATGCTGGTGAACTATTATTAAAATATAAAGTAGTCGGCTTAGAGTCCTCCATAATAAAATAAATAGTACAAATTACTCTGGACCACACAGACTTTCTAGACACAATTTTTTTTATTGACGGTTATGTTTAGTCTGTGTTTTAACATGGTAGTATCATCTTTCACATTGTTCTAAACACTTTTCACCCCTTAATTTCACTCAATTTCTTTCTCTCGGATTGTCTCTTTCGCTTCATCCCACTACTTTGCCCGCTCTGTTCCTACCCCCCCTGCTTTTCCCTCCTTGTACACAACTCTGTTTATACTCAAGGCGCAAACCCCTTCTCCCCATTCCTCAACCCCTCAACCAACTCAAATAAACACCAGCTTACCCAGTTAAACTTTTAAAAAATTCCTACTCTTATTAACAATCCTAAACCAATAAACCACCCAATATGTGTAGGCTAGTATTTAAAAGTACTATTATAAATCGTATCCTTTAAAATCAATCTTCGGGTTCTGTAATATAGTGTATACAGTAGAAACTTTTTAATTCGAAGTCCAAAGGATTTTTAAGACTATTTGGAGTATCCAAAATTCATAATAACCGTTATTATGAGTATGGAGGCAGCTGGTATATAATAAATCAATTACCTCAACATATGCTATATATGAACACAATTTGTATAATTATATGCTATGTAAAACGCACATACACAATATATGCATAGGCATACAAAATAGCAGGCTTAATTAGTTTTTCAACCTAAATGACATTAGGTTGAAAAAAATTAATGATCTTAAGTTTCTTGTAGTTTGCTTATCTTGATGTAATAAACAAACTCTTCAAGATCACTGATTGAATTAAAAATGTATCTCACGTCTGGTTTGGATTCGGTGAATCCTTTCTTTTATAATGCATCAATAACTCGTAATTATTATTTCACATTATTGGAGTACTGGGTGATTCGATAAAAAAAATCATTTTGTTAGGTTCTACATGAGTACAAACTCGAAAAATTAACAATTGGCTTTGGATTATCCAAATATTTATTTCTGTATTTCAAATTAAATGGTTTTTTCCACCAACTATTTAAATAGTAAATTAGATGGAGAATCACTGTGGGCTCATCCAGATCCTACGGTATTTATAAACTAAATAAAAGAAGTAAATAACTTGCAAGAAAGTTATTTACAATCAAAAAGTTCATTAAGATAGGTAAATGTCGGTTGCAATTAATTGAAGGGAAGAAAATTGTTTGTATTTGGAGCAGTAGAAGGCATTCAATTAATCCCAATGTACAAATATTTTGAAATGTGAAAAGCACAAAATGAATAACTCTTCGAATAAAATTATAGTAAGTGAGTGAAATGTCAATTAAACAATTATATTTACACAATAAATGTCTTAATATTAAAGTATTAAATGCATTAAAAATAACATGTACCAATGGCCACGTGTTATGAAGCATTTGATTCACATAGTCACTCTCGATATGTAGGTCAAAGTTCGAATTCCAACTGGGGACCATTGCTGTTGGGTTTTTTAACTGTATTTTTTCTGAACCTTTATTTATTTAAATGCTGGTACTTTTCATTTAAAGTTTGTATTCCTAATCACACCTAATTTTGAGATTAATCGAATAAAACTCTGTGTTTAAGCTCATAAATTAACAACCACAACTAGTAAATTTGATAATTGGCACCGAGACATGGACAATTTCCATCTTATAAGCTTCGATAGTCGTGTAAAATAATAAATCTTACGAGTATTTGCTTACCTCCATAAAAACCAAAAGCTAATGTTTTACAGTGCATGCAACTGCGCCTAGGGGTAACAAGGAACTCTTCACACCAATTCAACTTCAATATGACTTAATAAAAAATGTCATGACAAGAAATCGAACCCACAATGCCTCCAAAGGTTGACGTACAGTGGATAAAACATATTGCCTTGGCCTTCTTGCTCATAGCATATGATATTTTTAGTGATATAACTCCTGTCATCTACTGATACGGTTGTATGTTTCTGTGCACCTTGTTTTACTTAGTACACCAGAGCGGAATAATAGCCCCAATATCTCTATTATTGACCGTTCAGTCTATTGAGCATGATATGTAATAGACCATACAACCACCGATCCTAGCTGCCCAGTGTACTGAAGATGTTTATTCCTAATATTATTTCTCATCTTCCTTCCACACAAATGCAGCAGGTAGGCCTATATCTCCACTAAAATCAACTTTCCTCGTAGTTAAATAAAAATAACCCTAAGGGGTAGTAAGAAGTGACGCAAAAATAAAAACCTCTCCTTTTTGCTTACGTTCAAACTAGAACTCATAAATAAAATCGTTAAAAACTTTTTTCAGCTCAAATTTCACCCACCCACCCCTTTTTACCCATTAGTTGTTTTGTCAAATTCTAAACAAACCTATTGCACCATCCCCTAAAATCTCACCCTTATTTCTGTACAGACACGTGCGCGACTCTACAACGCCGCAACATACGTCTTCTTCATCATCATTATCAACCTCCTCAACATCAACAAGCAATGCTCGCATGCTCACTCGCAGCTTTTTTTTACATAGAAGAGAACACTCCTTCCGTTTCCGGTTTGTGTGTCGTGTCGTGAGCTACGTCTGTTTCTTCAGTCATCCGCGCGGAGAAGTCATCGCCATCTCTCACTTTGCGCCCCCTCAATGAACAACCCTTGTATTTATAGGAGGGAGGAAGAAGGACATTTCTGTTTTTGTTTTAGACTTCAATAAAAGTTCGTCTGTTTAGTCCTTTCTCGGTAATTTCTTGATAAACAAGGAAACGTTTCCTGTGAGAGTAGCAGGAAAAATAATTTGGAAGTGGCGAGAAAAGAATTTTGATGCCACCGGAGACGAATATTTTATTTTATTTGTTTATCTGCTTGGATGAATATATATTAGAAGAAAATCATATTAATAGGAACTATGCTTATGTTATCTTAAGGAAAAAATATTTCAAAACCCTCATTGATGGTTGCATGGTCTAACGCGTTATTCTTGAATTGGAGCTCAAAACCATGTTGGGTGTACTGAGGGTGGTCTTTAAATAATGGTTTCCTAAAAGTTCGACATATAAATGGAAGTACGTTTCATCTACCTTCTACCTTACTCATTCCTTTTCCAATAGTGAAAATATTCTAATAGCCCGAAAATTTATTAAGACGTGGCTTACAACAACAAATTATTTAAAAACATTCATTGATGAATATATATATATATATATATATATGTGTGTGTGTGTGTGTAGATATATATATATTATTGGGACCATGGGTGCACATGAATAAATGGGGATATTTATTTTTCCTTTAATATCAAAACTAATTTTAATAAAACCTTAAAATATACACTGTAAAAACTATACGAGTATAATACGAAGAAAGCGTCAAAAAACTAGAATAAATTTTAAGACCATCCTTATAAAATTCCAAAATACCTAAAATTATTAACATTAAGAGTGCCTTTGAAATTCATATTTAAGAAAACTATAAAAACAACATTTAAAAAATATTCCCTCTCCCTCTCCTCTTTTTTGCCCACTTATCTATCAATATTCAGAGGTACTGTACATACATATTTTCTGAGTACTCCACTGATTAAGGGAATTCATCGCGTTCATTCTGAACTCACGTATTAGATCAGCAAGTTACAGAGACTTGCTCATACTCAATAAGGTGCAACAACATCCAATACCGTGGTTTGGCAACTCATCAAAATATTTGACCATGTCTAGAATCAAAACCGTAATCCCTGTGGGCCTATTCCTTAGATGTTTGGATTTTCTCTCACAACGGCGAATCTCACCATCCTCTACTCGAACTCATCATTACAATCTATTAAGTTGCTATTCTTGACTTTAATATATCGTAATTTGTGTGAGTCATCTACTTTCATATGACCATACATTATAGAGTAAAGTTTCAAACTTCTGGTGTTTAATATTGTTAGTTGTGTTGCACTTTACATATTTAAAAGCGTATTTTTCAACCAATTTGAATAATAGAAATACAATATACTTTGTTACGTTTCATCTCTGTTACGTTAGTATGAGTATTATTTAGGGCCAGTTTCATAGTCAAATTTAGTACGCCTCAAGTGCGGCGCTACACTAAATACAAGACAACACTTACCTAAACCAGAATGGAATGGGCCAGTTTCCTATGCGAGAACGGCCCATTCCATTCGAGTTTAGGTAGGTGTCGTCATGTACTTAGTGTAGCGCCGCACTTGAGGCGTACTAAATTTGACTATGAAACTGGCCCTAAGTGTTTGTTGTCAAGTTCGATAGAAATAAAATTATTATCAACTGTAATAGTAAGTTCTCCCAGTTCTTACTCGAGACACTCCAATTACATTAAAACCCTCTTCGGTGGCCGCATGTTCTAAGGCGCTACTCTCATGTTGGACTTGATTGCCAATGACGGGGAGATGATGGCTTGATTCTGGTCAGGTAAACTGAGGGTGGTTTTTCCTAAATATTTCTCCACGCTCTCTTCACTCAAATATGTGTGAACTTACCCAAAATTCAACAGAATTAATAGTCGATATTTGAAAGTCAAGTGATCGTATTTGTCCTGAACTGATTTTTTTTCCGTATAGGCCTATTGGGAGAACGGCTTTCTCCCAAGACTATATAAATACAGCTCTTCAAGATACTGGTTCTATTTTTAGCGACGCGACGCTTGCAAACATTTTTAAAATAAGCCGTTTAAAGAAAAACTTTTGAAATAAAAATAAAGGTTGATCGTTATGTGTTCGAAATTCATCTTAGCAAGAGCTTGCGAGGCATGACTTTGACATGTGCTTGGAGTATATAGCTTGGGTAACATCACTTTAGAAATGACATCCCTCTTCAGATTATTCTAATGGGTCTTTTAAGAGTCAGAAGGCGCCCCCCATGGCAGATCCATCACCCTGACTATTGAGTTAGGAATTATTTGTTCTTTTTTTGACCTTTACTCGAACGTATAGGAACAAAAAGAGTTTGTAAAATAAAAACCTAATATTGATCTTATATGTATTTTTGGTTATACGCATTCTTTACGTTTGAAAACCATAGATTATTTAAGACTACCACACCTTAGCTCAGTCGGTAGAGTGTCTGTCTACTGAGCTAAGAGTTTCTGGTTCGATTCCTGGAATGGCAGAAAAGAATATCATTGGTGAAATGTGGATTTACCCTTTCACAGTGATGAGTTAATTACTGGGAAATTGATGTTGTACCTGTCCTCAACTTAAGTCAGGCGCACGAAGCTATGACGGGCCAAGCAAACCGTTATTGGAAAATATATGACTTGAATAAAAAACTGACCCGGGCTACAGGCGGGAAACAGCAATGGATGTACAAAGTGTATTTTAGAGTAAAGTATAATATGCCGTCGATATTTCTATGCTCTTGAAGTGTGGCTAAATATATGACCATCTCACAATATGGTTTTTACCATGGACGTAGCGAGGGAGAATTCAGGGGATTCATTTTCTCTAAACTATCCTATTCACACATTAAAAACTTAGATATTAAACAATGGTTACTCATATGAGTTTTTTAAAATCAGAAATAATAAAATAGATAAAATAAGATTGTATTTTAAATTTAGGTATAACATATCTGAGAAAATAAGATAAAAAAAATTGTTTCAACCAAATAACAATAACTCTTAATAAAACAAAATAAGTATCTAGACGTAACTTATATTAAAACAACATTTAATTCTGGAAGCAGATATATTCAGTAAAGATGACTACAAGTGAAAATTGCAAATAAAGCTTGGATGTAAATAAAATCAACAAATTTAACTTTTTTGTTTTATAAAATCATTGCAAAAACAATCAAATAAAAGAAGCAAATAAATATATTACGCTGAAAACCAATTAGGTTTATATTATTAGAAATGTGTGCACGTGTACTAAATATTTGGTCTGGTTTGTCGGTTATGAGGTCAGAAATTGAATTCCAAACGTGAGCACTGAATAATTCCCCTCTTAAATGGTCTTCATACTCCCACATGCAAAGTAGGGTACATTTACTTACTATATATTCTAGCTTCGTCATCTATATAACGTTAGTGTAAATATCTGGATACCTCAGTTGGCTATTAGAACGTAGTGAAATTATATACATAACCGCTTTGACTTTTCTTTGCAAGTGGATGTAAATTAATGTAATTACAGAACAGTTTTTTGATAGGTCTTACCGTTTAGCCTCAAGAGACCTCCTAAGAAAGGTCCGCACCAACATTAAGGTTGCTCCAACATTTGGAATTTTTTCGGGAGTTAAAAATTAAACTTTTTAGCTTTTTGGAATTTCCCTGTTGGTTACAGGCTAAAAGCTATAAGTTTGCCAAATTACAAGTTTATAGCTCATCTGAAAGTGGGTGAACATTAATGTCAGTGAGGGAGTCAGCCATGTGGATTTATAGTAGTATAATATAAATATATATATATATATAGGTTTATTATTTTTATTTTTAATCACTGCGCCTTACTGCTAGTTCAGGTTCTACGCATATATTATAATTACTCTAATGGGGTAGGGATGAGGAAGGAAGCATTCTAGAGGTAGTCTATACACATTTTGGTGTAAAGAGGATAGGTAAAACATTTAGGGAAAAAAATCCCCTCAGTAGGCTCAACCGGGATTCAAGTCCCGACATCCCCTTCATCAGCAGGTCAGTCTAACACGAGGGTGACGACTTAGAACGTTCAGACACTGTAGTGGGTAAGTAATATTATTGGATTCGCATCGGTAGTCTAATTATCTATCTCGTCACCCTCATGTAAGACTGGACTGCTGGTAATAGAGAGATATGGGTTGTAGTTCTTGTTAGGTGAGCTGAGAGTGTTTTTTCACGCCCTCTTCCTACGAAAACTGAAATAAATTTCCTCTAAATTCTACCCTTCTCATCTTGACCCAGATAATGTAAATAGGAGGATAGTTCTTATGGTTAGTTAAACGCATTGCACACATACAATTATGGTACAGTCAAGTTTTCATAAAATACAAATATATTGTTTAGATCAACATTTATAACATTTAACAATACTATTTTTTTTAAGTATCACGCCTTACTACCCGATTGGGTTGTACGTGTATGTATTAATTACGCTAATGGTTTATAGGGACTGGGAAGGTTATATCTAGATTATGTGTGCCCGCATTGGCTTGGAGAGAGAGCGAGTGGAAAACTATTTTGGGAAAACCACCGTGAGTACATCTGACCAAGATTATAACCTTGGTCCCTCTGTCATCGGCAATATAGTCTACTGCGAGAGTAGCGTCTTAAACTGTGCGGCCACTGAAGCGGGCTACTATTATATTAGTTAGTTTATAGGTATTTATAATATTTATCAAAGCTACAGCTTCAGATCACATGGCCTGACGAGTGAATACTTGAATGCCACGCTTCGGTGGCTGCATTGCCTAAGGCGTCACTATTAATAGACTGAAATGCCAATGATGGGAAGATCAAGTCTTTAATCCCGGTCAGGTGGTTTTCCTAATTTTTTTCACAATCCCCCTCCTCGCAAATGTGGGTATACTTCCTTTAAATTTGACCTTCCTCATCCCTAACACTTTAGCGAAATTAGTAGGGCTCGAACGTGTAGTAAGGCACGGCGAAAAAAAAATAGAATGCAGATATAGTATATTTTATCTATGTAAGATAAGGTCATTTCTATAATAAGTGTACTATAAGCATGCCCATCAATGGCGAACTGACAGAAAGCTCTTTCGAACAAGAGGTCCCGGACTTGTGGTTGCGCGACTCTTGAACATCCATCATTGAGGCTGTTAGGAGCCGACACCCAATACTCTTTACTTGCACTCTGATGGAGAGCATCCAAGAAAACAGATTTAAGAAAGAGAGAGAGATATAAAAAAGAGAGACTGTAAAACAATCGCAATGAAGAGCATAAATAAGATGATGCTATTAGTGGAGCTCTTGACCGACACTGCGTGTTTTCAGACTCGGATTTCACCGAGCGGCCGCCCGCAAACTGGATTGTTCTGTACCCATGAGAAACGTTATGACCCCTTTGAATAATCTTTCAATTCTTCATTGTAAATAGTATTTTTTTTAGCGCCACGTCGTACTACTTGTTCAGTACTAATTACGATAGTGAGTAAGTGCTTACGAGCGCTGGATTTAAATGAAGTGTACTCGCATTAGCGTGAAAGGAGGGGTAAACAATTTTAGAAAAAACACTCTCACTACACCCTATTGGGATTCAAGCCCCAATCTTCCTGTTATCAGCAGTCTAATCTAATAACAGAGTGATGCCTTAGACCATGCAGCCACCATAAAAGGTTAGATAGTATTATCTTTGAGATTTTTACCGTTGAGCTTTTTATAGTTTAATAACAATGGAACTTTTTCGAGATACCCTTTCTGAAAGAAAAAGCTTACCTTTCCTTGCCGACATAATGATGGATATTGATTTGAACGCTTCTCACAAGTTTTTTGCACTCTCCCACGCAGGGCAGTCGAGTCATTGCCCCCGCCCACTTCGGTGGACCACGCCACTCCGCTCCAGTTTGATCGCTCACGTATGACCGTGTCTAAGGCCCATATTTATATTATATTCTCAATAATCAACCAATCTCATGGTATATGAATGACAAGAAGTTACCCGCTTCAGGAGCTGCGTAGTCTAACACGCTACTTTTGCAGTAGATTAGATTGTCGATGACGGAGATATTGAGTTTCAAAACTCTCTGTCTGGTCTGGTGGTTATTCCTAAATTGTTTTTCTACTCTTTCTCCAGGTAAATTCGGGTACACTTCCTATAAATATAACCTTCCTAATCCCTAGAACCTTTAGCATAATTAGTATTTAATCATATAATCCGAACGGGTGGTATGATGCGGTGCTAAAACACACACACAAAAAAGCAGCTTAGGTCTGATGGTAGTTTGTCTGACGTCCGATCCCGACTTTAAATGGCTCTGATAGCAAAGACCCGTACTCGCAAGCGTGATTTTGGACCAGTAAGCAAAATATTCAAATTAAAAAAAAGTCTAACAACCAAACTAAAAAAAAACAACCCAGTATAAAATATCTTAATCAAAGTAAAGATCAAGGTAGTCTAAAGTATCTCTTTCCAATAATATCACGGTCCTTAAAGACCTTTTTAGCTACATCACCACTCGCTGGATGCTCTTTTTCCTATTCCAGTTAGATAATAGCCACCACTTGTAAGATACATAAAACGACCAGCACCGATGGGTACGTGGGAAAAAGTGGCAGACTCATCTTATCTGGTTTTCTGGTGATGGGGATGTCTGGGTTTGTATTCCTGCCAGGTAAACTATGTTTAATTTTCACTAGATGGTTTGTGGCTTTTTCTCAATGCTAGTTCGGTTATACTTTTCTCTATATTATAACTTCCTCATCCTTACCTCAATAGTGTCAATATGTGGATTATCTGGACGGGTAGTAAGGCACAAGGAGTACCATATTCCTGACGTGGATCTACACATCATATCAGTTAAGGCTCTGTATGCAATAGTTACATATTTTGATAAGGAAATACTTCTTATTGGGTGCAAGAGAGAGGGTTTTCTCTAAATTGTGTTCTCCCTTTCTACCTCCAAACTAATTTTGATATATTTAATTACAAATCCTCCCTCTTCATTTAATTGGATCATTTACACAGTTTATTGCTCCATCCTTTTACCCGTTTGGGTTGAATGCAAATAAACTAACGTGAATGTTTTGGGGACCAGGAAGGTTGAATTCAGAGAAAGAGTTCCCACATTTTTTTGGAGAGAGATTGGAAACCAATTTAACCTCAGTTCACTCGAATGAATTTCAAATCCCGATGTCTTTATCATCGGCAGCTAGGTTCATGGCGAGAGTAATGCCATAGAATCTTGGACCATTCGAGACCACGTAACTATAACTAAGGCTAGCTAAAATGAACCTGATTTCTCAATTCAGTCGGAATAACTTTGATGGACAAATAGTTTAAAACATTACTTTCACATTAACCTTGATTGACAATGATGGGAAGAAGAGGCGACTATACATAGGCCTACGCGTTATTTCCCGCGAAAAAGAATGGCGTTTCACGAATCACACTGAAAATAATGTGTGTTAGTGAGCGTTGCCCTACGCCATGATTGAATAGGGAAAGGTTTTTGGCGCTCGTTCATGTGGAGTGTCGTTTCCTCTACTGTTTGGTTGAACTAAGCCACGCCACGCTACGTGCTTTTACCTAAACTGTGTTTATTCTCCGAGTGTTTGAGCTTATATCGTATTTAGATGTGTATTAGGTGAATGGAAAATTACTGACATTCGTCATGCTAGCATAGACTTTTTTTAACCTAATTTATAGAGGTTTACTAGGCGCACCTGTTTCTATGAATTTCTGATAGAATTTTCCCGCAAAGTGGACCCACAATTTCAATGAGATCTTGTTGCTAGGCAAATATAAATAAAACAGTAGTTTGAGGGCTCTTTCCAAAAGAGTTTTAAAAAATATTTATTTTTCATTTATTTGAGGTATTTAACGTGAATTTTTTGATTATATCAGCACACGACTTGTAATATAACTTAAATCTTAATCGAAACAACACCCAACCACCCGGTCGTTAATTCATAACTGTGAAAGGGGGAAACGCATATGCCAGCAATGATAAATGTTTAAGCCATGGCCGGGAATAAAATCCGGGACACTTAGCTTAGTGGACAGACAAGCTACCGACAGAATTATGGTGTTGCGTTGTTGTTTTTTGCAACAGAGCCTCTTAACTGCCAGAGGTTAGGAAAAATTATAAAAATTAAACACCTCTAGAAGTTATATGAAGTGTATTTTATGGAAACATAACGCCTAAACTGCTGAAGACTAGAAAAAACTCTTAATTTATTAAACACCTCTGTACGCTCTCTGAAGTACTATTTATGGTAACACAGCCCCTAATCTGTACTTCTATCTAAATGTTGATATTGTTTGAATCAAAAATAAAGCTATTTATATTTTGTTCATAAGACTTTGGGGAGCGGGGTTAAGGCCCCAACCCGCCCTCCTCCTGGATATGGCCTTGCATATCACTATTACTCCTTGCCAGTTCACCTTAGCTTACACACACCACTAGAAACGCCACAGGATAACGTAACCATGTTTTAATACACGATACCGTGCCATTCCAGATGACACGATAAATTACAGTTTCCCCCCATAAATTCACACTCTTCCCATTGGTAACAAAACATCACGTCCAATCACACGCGATTACTTCTTGTTGTGTGTGGGAGAGGGAGGCTTTTATTTTTTTTACCACAGGCCTTTCTTTCACGTGAGCTACTCATGCCGTTCCAACGGGCCATTCTTTCTCGCGGGAAAGAAAGCGTACTTATGGCCACCTATCGGTGTTTTAATCCTGGCATAGTGCACTGAGGGTGTTTTTTTTCTCTCTAAATGATTCCCCAATAGTATTTCGTTAAAATGCGGGTATATCTCCTATAGATTAAACCTTTCTAACCCATTTGTGGGAATATGCTAATAGCTCGGACAGGTAGTAAGCAAGACACGTTGCGCAAAAATGAATCCATTTGGTAGTTCAACTACTTATATAATGTTACCGGGTTTGGCTTCAATAAGCCAGGACATCTATCAGTGTATATCGCAGCTTGTTCACGCTCCAAAAGTGATAAATGGAATATCTGGGCCGTGATATTTTATTAAGATAAATTAATTTTCTAATAATAAGAACACTGTTCCCTTAAATATTTGTATGGCGCGTCTTTTTACTCGTCCTAACTATCCAGATTTATCCACACTAATGTTGTAGGGATGACTAAGCTAAGATTGAGAGTAAATGTACAATCGTTTTTGTGGAAGAAATTTGGGAAATCAATTAAAACTATTCTTTACACCCAGTGGGATTCAGGCTATGAACTTCCATTACCAGTAAAACAGATCAAACAAGTCTGAGCTCTTGGTCCGTCTTCCTACCGGTGCAGACACTGACCTTTAAGATGGGGATGTAGGAAACGCAAATAAAGGCCAGCGTTTTTTTAGCTTTTACAGCAAAACATGTTTTTGGCGGCTAAAATAAAATATCGCTTCACTAAAAATATAAAGTTTAATTTTCTTCACATGGTGATATAAATAGATGTTGATTATCTGTCAAAGGTGTCCTGGAATTCAATGATAACTTTTCTATTATCTTAAAAAGTTTTTTTTATCTAATACCACTATGCTCTTGGCAAACATTCAACAACTGTTTATATAAACATGTGAAGAAAATTAAAACTTTTCATTTGTACTGAAGCAATATTTTAATGGTGACCTGGTGGTCTAGGGGTAAGGTGTCAGACTTCTGTGCTGGCGGCCGGGGTTCAATACTCGGTCCCGGCACAGATTTATCTGATTACCAAACCCTTCCTTCACCTCTGACAAGACATCTTGTGAATGTGGGGAATTCTAGGCCTCCACCATGGTTCGGATTCCATGTTAAACTGTAGGTCCTCCATTTCATCTCACAATCACCCTACTATTAAACATTAGCGTAAGTGCGTATAACCCGAATGAGTAGTAAGACGTGGTGCTAATAATAATAATAATAATAATATATTATTAATTTTGGTCAAAAGGGTTTTTCTATAAAATCTGCAAAAACTGTCCTTTTCTCGCGTTCCCTACATCCACACCTTAAAGGTGCTACATGAGATATCACTGATATTCGTTACAGAAGAGAAATCCTGGAAATATTGAATTAGCTATGAAGTTGTAAGAGATTTTTTAATCGTTTTTTAACAAAATTTAGGCGAAAATTATTATCAGATTCTTGACCATTTAAAATGTTGAGTTTTTAAAATTAAAAAAATCACTGAACTTGACGACAAAATATAGTTCTTCTGAGATTAAAGTAAAAGGCTAGAAATCTAGATATGGCCTTCCTATAGCAAAAAAATTCATGTTTTAGTAGGGTCAAAATATAACATTTTAAGATAATGTGGGATTATACTATAGGATTATATGTTTATAAAATTTAAAAAAAAATACCTTAAACTTTAAATTTTGAACTGGTCGGAGCATAAGTCTACATTTTGTTGAAAACAATATTAAGAAATATCAAACCACTTTATAAACAATCTAGGATTTCTCAAGGTCTGCAATGCGTCTGGGTGCTCTCCAATGTAGTATCCTTATGAGCATTTATATAAATCTCGATTACAAAATAAGATGAAAAACTCCTGAAGATTTAACCCAGTGTGCGACGGTCCACAGCCAAGGAGGGGGCCCCCCATGACTCCTTACCAAGTGACAGGAACCCCCGTTGGGTCCAAAAACTGAAGTGATGGGTTCCGTTTTATTTTTCATCTCTCTCTGGCTCTCTTTCCTTCGCTCTCCGCGCACCTGACACTCTTAGTATATGGTAGTCCTTCCTCCCTTCCATTCCCCTCTTGTTGATTCAAGTGTGTGGCAGAACTAGATCGTGTGTGGCTCGCACCCCTCCCCCCAACCAACCCTCCACAACACTTCTTTAAACGGTCTCTAAAGAGGTGGAAGACCCGCTTCGGTGCTCGCATGGTCGTAGGTGCTATTCTTGCAGTTGAACAGATTGCTGATGACGGGGAGATTCAGTTTCGAATCTTGGTTGGGTTTACTGAGGGTGTACATTCAAAACGGACTTTACACTATCTCCCCATGAAAATGCGGATACAGTTTGTCTATATATAACCTTTCTTATCCCTAAAAACATTAGCTTAGTTAATACATAAGCGTATAGTCCTAATGGGTAGTAATACGTGGTAATAAGAAAAAAAGAGAGGTGGTAGATTTAAATCGTGATCGAGAACTACATATGCTCGATCAAACCAGTCTGACTTGGACATAGTCTCCGGTAAGATTTCCTCAGTGGTGGTTTGTGGCCTAGCAATTAGGTGAAGGTGTAGGGTTGTGGGAGCAGAGGCAGGTGGCACCTAGAGGTGTATGGATGTAAATATTAGGATGAGAGTCGGGGAACGGAAGGGGAAGTTTGTTAACAAATATAGTCTTACTCATTAATCTAAATCTAAGAATGACTGCACATCAAGATCTGTTACCCGATATAGTATATGACCCTGGTAACAAGAAACCATTTAGAAAACACAAACTGTTTTGCTGTCAACATTAAGCACATTTTACCATATTTATTATTATTCTTAAGCCAAGAGCCCGAGGGTTGGCTCTATCGTATTTATATCCCTCCATATTTGGGCATGCACTCAGCCCTTTGACTGGTTAGTGCTGCCTACACAATCTGGTATAATTCCAATGTACTAAGGAAGTTTAGGTGTGGTGATTTCCCGTCACCTTATACACTGAAATTTTATGAGCGAGCTCAAAGGAGCCTATCGATTTTGCCGGAAAGGTATTTTCACATAAATTACCTTCCAAGGTTCTTTTACAAGCCACAATCGACATGGAAGCGATGTCTTTACGTACCCTCCAAAGGAATTTGTGCTACAGATTTGTATCACTCAAGAAAAATCAAGTTATCTTGGCAGGATTTGAACCCATGATCGTCGAGTCCTGGGCGAGCACCTACCCCTAGAACACCAAGGAAGACATTATTATTGTACAGTTGTTATTATTAGATAATCGAACTATATATCAAAAGTGACAGCTGAACTTCACACGACTTGTATAAATATGTGAAAATTGAGATGCTGACCTTTTTATAGCTGTCAGATATGTCAATTTGTAAGAAAATTTTGTTATATGATAATGATGAAAATTCCTACAAAAAGCTTTAAATTTTGCTTGATTGAGTGTTATCAACACGAAGGTTGAGTATCATCTATCCGGAATTGCACGCGCATTAAGCTCTTAGACTGGTTAGTAACGCCCACCTGGTCCATCTGGGAGAAATCACATGTATGAACAAAGGAAATTGTAAATAAGCGCTGTGGTTTTCTATTGATTTACGCCCTGAATCAAGAAAGGGCCTGCAAATTTTCTATAAAAGTACCTAACTCATATCATTCCTTTCAGGGATATTTCACAAGCCACAATTGACATAGGACCGATGGCATCACCTCCTCTGCGAAGGACTCAGTAAAAATCCATTAATTTCGAATAATTAAGTGAGACCTTTAGCCCAAGACTAATGAGGTTGGCATAAATTTTATTAATAACGATAATATGATCAACTAAAAACCCATATTAATGAAAAGATAATCATATATTGGATAATTTGCTAGCTAGAATTAAATTGTGTGGATGTACCTGGATTCTTTAATTAGCTCATAAACAGAATATTTTTATAAAGTTAATCGAATTTCTTACAAAATAGCTTACTATAGAAGAGCACCATCCAATCAGAAACTCAGAAATTAAATATTTAAGGGATAAAATGAATCTATACACAACTATTAAATTCATTTTTACCCTACTCAGGTGGATTAATCATGGTCGTCTATATTGTATTGAAACGATGTGTGACATAGAAGGTTTTTACTCGTCATCTGTATTGTGGTCGAAGCAGTATGTGGAATAGAGGGCCTCTTCTCGTCATCTGTATTGTGGTCAAAGCAGTACGTGGAATATAGGGCTTCTTCTCGTCATCTGTAGTGTGGTCGAAGCAGTATGTGGAATATAGGGCTTCTTCTCGTCCTTTGTACTGTGGTCGAAGCAGTATGTGGAATAGAGGGCTTCTTCTCGTCATCTGTACTGTGGTTGAAGCCGTATGTGGAATAGAGGGCCTCTTCTCGTCATCTGTACTGTGGTCAAAGCAGTATGTGGAATAAAGGGCTTCTTCTCGTCATCTGTACTGTGTCCGAAGCAGTATATTGAATAGAGGGTTTCTTCTCGTCATCTGTACTGTGGTCGAAGCAGTATGTGGAATGTACTGTGGTCGAAGCAGTATGTTGAATAAAGGGCTTCTTCTCTTCCTTTGTACTGTGGTTAAAGCAGAATGTTGAATAGAGGGCTTCTTCTCGTCCTCTGTACTGTGGTCAAAGCAGTACGTGGAATAAAGGGCTTCTTCTCGTCATCTGTATTGTGTCCGAAGCAGTATATTGAATAGAGGGTTTCTTCTCGTCATCTGTACTGTGGTTGAAGCAGTATGTGGAATGTACTGTGGTCGAAGCAGTATGTTGAATAAAGGGCTTCTTCTCTTCCTTTGTACTGTGGTCAAAGCAGTATGTTGAATAGAGGGCTTCTTCTCGTCCTCTGTACTGTGGTCGAAGCAGTATGTGGAATAGAGGGCTTCTTCTCGTCCTCTGTACTGTGGTCGAAGCAGTATGTGGAATAGAGGGCTTCTTCTCGTCATCTGTACTGTGGTCGAAGCAGTATGTGGAATAGAGGGCTTCTTCTCGTCATCTGTACTGTGGTCGAAGCAGTATGTGGAATAGAGGGCTTCTTCTCGTCATCTGTACTGTGGTCGAAGCAGTATGTGGAATAGAGGGCTTCTTCTCGTCATCTGTACTGTGGTCGAAGCAGTATGTGGAATAGAGGGCTTCTTCTCGTCATCTGTACTGTGGTCGAAGCAGTATGTGGAATAGAGGGCTTCTTCTCGTCATCTGTACTGTGGTCGAAGCAGTATGTGGAATAGAGGGCTTCTTCTCGTCATCTGTACTGTGGTCGAAGCAGTATGTGGAATAGAGGGCTTCTTCTCGTCATCTGTACTGTGGTCGAAGCAGTATGTGGAATAGAGGGCTTCTTCTCGTCATCTGTACTGTGGTCGAAGCAGTATGTGGAATAGAGGGCTTCTTCTCGTCATCTGTACTGTGGTCGAAGCAGTATGTGGAATAGAGGGCTTCTTCTCGTCATCTGTACTGTGGTCGAAGCAGTATGTGGAATAGAGGGCTTCTTCTCGTCATCTGTACTGTGGTCGAAGCAGTATGTGGAATAGAGGGCTTCTTCTCGTCATCTGTACTGTGGTCGAAGCAGTATGTGGAATAGAGGGCTTCTTCTCGTCATCTGTACTGTGGTCGAAGCAGTATGTGGAATAGAGGGCTTCTTCTCGTCATCTGTACTGTGGTCGAAGCAGTATGTGGAATAGAGGGCTTCTTCTCGTCATCTGTACTGTGGTCGAAGCAGTATGTGGAATAGAGGGCTTCTTCTCGTCATCTGTACTGTGGTCGAAGCAGTATGTGGAATAGAGGGCTTCTTCTCGTCATCTGTACTGTGGTCGAAGCAGTATGTGGAATAGAGGGCTTCTTCTCGTCATCTGTACTGTGGTCGAAGCAGTATGTGGAATAGAGGGCTTCTTCTCGTCATCTGTACTGTGGTCGAAGCAGTATGTGGAATAGAGGGCTTCTTCTCGTCATCTGTACTGTGGTCGAAGCAGTATGTGGAATAGAGGGCTTCTTCTCGTCATCTGTACTGTGGTCGAAGCAGTATGTGGAATAGAGGGCTTCTTCTCGTCATCTGTACTGTGGTCGAAGCAGTATGTGGAATAGAGGGCTTCTTCTCGTCATCTGTACTGTGGTCGAAGCAGTATGTGGAATAGAGGGCTTCTTCTCGTCATCTGTACTGTGGTCGAAGCAGTATGTGGAATAGAGGGCTTCTTCTCGTCATCTGTACTGTGGTCGAAGCAGTATGTGGAATATAGGGCTTCTTCTCGTCCTTTGTACTGTGTTCGAAGCAGTATGTTGAATAGAGGGCTTCTTCTCGTCCTCTGTACGGTGGTCAAAGCAGTATGTGAAATAGAGGGCTTCTTCTCGTCATCTGTACTGAGGTCGAAGCAGTATGTGGAATAGAGGGCTTCTTCTCGTCATTTGTACTGTGGCCAAAGCAGTATGTGGAATAGAGGGCTTCTTCTCGTCCTCTGTACTGTGGTCGAAGCAGTATGTGGAATAGAGGGCTTCTTCTCGTCATCTGTACTGTGGTCGAAGCAGTATGTGGAATAGAGGGCTTCTTCTCGTCATCTGTACTGTGGTCGAAACAGTATGTGGAATAGAGGGCTTCTTCTCGTCATTTGTACTGTGGTCGAAGCAGTATGTGAAATAGAGGGCTTCTTCTCGTCATCTCATCATCTCATCACGTAGAAGGTTTTTCCTCGTCTTTTGTACCATGATCGACCATCGACGCATTGTGTGATAGAGGGTTATTTCTCTGCGCCTCTACCTTGGTCGATATCTAATTGGGCTCCTAATCCAGCCACTGTGTGGAAGGGAAACCATTAGAGGGTTATTTTGGCCCCTAACGAGGGGTGGGAGAGACTTCGAACGAAAGAAAGGGGCAGTTCAGCGACAGAGTGAAAGTCTGAGAGATGTGGACCTCTTTATAATAGCAAGTGGGTCTACTCACATTACACTAACTGACAATCACTCGCTTCGGTGGCCACATGGCGTTAACGCGTTACTCTCGCAGTAGGCTAGGCTTCCGATGACGAGGAGATTGGGGTTCGAATCTCAGTCGGGTGTAATGAGAGTGGGTTTTCCTAAGTGGTTTTCTACTCTCCCTTCACGCTAATTCAGTTGTACCTCCTATACATTTAACCTTCCTAATCTCTAAAACCATTAGCATAATTAGTACATAAGAGTATAACTCGAAAGGTTAGTAAGACGTGGTGATAAAAAAAACTGACAATCCAACAAGCGTATCCGGATGGTTATACCCCACGATGTGCCCATGGGTTTATTACCTAAGTCCAAAGTTCAATTCCAAAGAGATAAACTGTGAGGATTTTAAAATATCTCTCTCTCGAAATGGTAATATACATATAAGTATATTAAGATACATTACCATAAGGAGATATTTATCAGACAGCTATAAATGCAGCAAGTCACTGTGTATGTAGTTGTCACTTTTGATAGTTACCGCCCATACCTATTATAGCAACAATAAGATATTAATATTCTATCATTATTTGTATTTTTTTAAAGTTTCTTTCTACCAAAATTTTATATATTCAACCTGTGTATTAATTATGCACTGCACAGACTATCTATTTTATTATAAAACCATCCGTTTGACCCATTATTTACACGGGTAAGCGGGTAAGCAGCATCAAAACTATATCAAATTAGAACTTTTAACAACCGGTGACCAACATTATTAGGGTTCCTCCTTGTACAATCTTGAACTAAGGCAATATTAAAGCAGCTATTGCAATCAATAAATTAATATAAATTAAATTAAAAAAATATTTTATAACACCCAAACTGGGTGCACAAATGAACGCAAGCTTTGCATAAGCACAATAAGGTTTTTTTCTATTAGTTTAGGAATATAGAGGCCACCTTCCTGCCTCCCCCACCTGTTATACACTTCTTGAACCCCTAGTGTTAAATTCCACACTTTCCAATGTGTATGTTATCTTGGCTGATCTTTATACAAGTTTGTCAAATTTAAATTTTCTTTCAAACTGAAAAGTAGATAAATTTTAAGATTTAATTGGTTATCTGATATGTTTCATTTAAGTGTATTCGATATTTTTCATTGTTAACCCCACCGAAAATAATTGTATCAGTTTCGAGATTTTAATTTTTAGATTTTTAGATTCCATTTATTCACATTACATTTGGTTATCCGGTATTGTAGATTAACTTACATGTGAAATTTCAGTTTTATTTCACAAAGAGAATTAGTTGTTTGTATTAATTTTGGAAATTTGCCTCCACTCCTCTCCCCAGGATTTCTTCTATTCCCTATTAAAATTTATATTTTTATTTAGTTTTCTGGAGAGGTCCTTCTATCTGACTAGCAAATTTAAATTTTCCACCTCACATATATTTTTATAATATACCCCCTTTTTACCTTATTTCCAGGGGTGTCATTTAAAATTTTGAGACCCTTTTGGTTATTTTCAGTGGGCCCTTTACATACCTTCCAAAGATCAGTTTTCTACGACACTTGTTCGCTTATAGCTCAGAAACTGTTCGTTCTATAAAAATATATTAAAATATAATGTATTTTTATTTTTATAGTACTACAACTTTACAAAGTAAGTTATTTTATTTTTCAAATACGAGTAGATGTCGAGAAATGCTCAAAACTGAAAATTTACGCCTTTCTAAAATATACCTTATTTCATTTTCATGGGAAAACGAAAATTGACATTTGTTTGTAAGGTTAAACAATGCCTACCTATATATAAAATTTAACCAAAATTGTTAAATCAGCTTTTGAGAAAATTGATTTGATCTCTTTTTGCCTTTCAGTATACTACCCTTAAATATACTTTTATATACCTAATTCCATAAACTTCTGAAGGGAACCTTATGAAAATCCTAAATACTAAGTTAAGTTTTAACCAAATAGGTAACGCGGTTTCGGATCTAGATCGATATACAGAGAGACGGCATCGCGAGAACACTATTTTCAGTTTCAAGGACTAATAAAATGTCAAAATTTATCAAAATGTTGCGTTCGATTGTTTTTTAGAGATCACAATACCTATCTCTCCGAGGAGTCAAGGGAAATTAAAAATATTATGCTTAGTTTGTAATAAAATTTTAAAATCTATCTTAATATATTGCATAAAAACAGGGTTTCTTTTATCCTTATAGGTATACAACTTTTGTACAAATATATATATATATATATATTAACACCTGTATGTTATTGGATTTACAATAAAATGTTATGATTTGTTTGAATATCTGTAGTGATACTGCTACCTTACTGCAAAATTTGAGATTTCTATCTCCCTTTAAAGTTATAGATACCCAATTCCCGAGCCCCATTTTCAAATATGTAGTTCTTAGAATTTGCAGGTTTTTTACGGTGATCCCTATCTACTTTCCAAATTTCAGATTTATAGGACATTTACAAATGTTTGACCCATTCATTTGGGGGAAAGAACGTGCACTGCTTCCTATATAATTATACTGGGGTGAGTAGGAAGTTATATAATGATGAGTTACATACTCTGTTCTCATCACAAGACATTGTAAGGATAGCCAAGTTTCATAGATTACTCTGGGCATGACATGAAGTGCAAATGGGAAATTCTATATCCTTGTTCAGGGTACTTAATAGCAAACCCAATGGTAAGAGACTTTTGGGAAGACCTATACATAGATGGTAATATAGCATTAGAATGGGGCTAGGAGAGATATGGCGTAATGAGGTGGACTGGATAGTACTAGAACAATATAAATATCTGGCGTACTTTTGTAAGTGTAGAAATTAAATTTCGAGCTCCTATTGAAGCAAGCATATAAATAAAAGACTAATGGTGTACGTATGTAGAAATGTACGTATGTACGTATGTAGAAATGTAGAAATGTACGTATGTACGTATGTAGAAATGTACGTATGTACGTATGTAGAAATGTACGTATGTACGTATGTACGTATGTATGTATGTATGTATGTATGTATGTACGTATGTATGTATGTACGTATGTACGTATGTATGTACGTATGTACGTATGTACGTATGTAAGTATGTACGTATGTATGTTTTTTAATATATTATTATACTATAATAATTGTTTGTATATTATTTTCACTTCAAAATAAAAGAGAAACTATAGTAAAAATTCCAATTTAAAATCCAAAGATAAATGGCAGATTGTAATACAGTGACATACTTTCCTAATTTTGTTTGCTGTTTTGTTTTCATATGAACTATACAATAGCACAAAAATTCTCGTATTGGGTATTATATCTGCAAAGAAAATGTTCAAATAAACGGTTTCAGTAAAATACCCTTAAATAAACATTGTCCATAAAAACAAATACATCACTTTGTTAATGTCAAAAAACACATTTTATGTGTACATTTTAAATCAAATATTCAAATAGTTTAAACACGTTCAAATTTAAAATAATGCTATTTATAAATTACCCCAAAACTATATGTAATTTGTAAAAATAAAAATATATTCTTACTTATCTTGAAAATCTTACCCCAAATAACTAATTTGAACTCACTTTTCAAGGTCAATATCAAATTTTCTATAATTTGTCATATATTAACTGCCAACGATTAATTATTTATCTCGAAAAATAAATAATACCAATTTAGAACAATATCTTTAGAGCTATTAAAAAATAATCAAATTTTACCAAAACCACTCATCAGTTGACTAGTAATAAATGTATGCTTTTATGAAAATCCATTCTAAAAATACATACTAGATAGGCTACCCATTTTAAACCAAATTATTGGAGCCAATTTTAAAATATTTCAATAAAAAAAAGTTTTACATCAAAATTTATTCAATCACTTCTTTTGATACACATTTGCAAACTAATCGTGGTAGCCATTAATTTATAGTTTTAAATCATCACTGAACTACACTTAAGAATTGTAGGGAGCCTACACCAAAAACTAATATAATGTTATTTGTCATGTCAAACACTCTCAAGATACCCACTTAAAACCAAATCGTTAAAGCCAACTCTGAAATATTTAAAGTTTTAAAAATATCACTCATAAATAAACTATTCATGTACCGATATTTGCTCCAAAACAATAACAATAATATTTGTCTTGTCACACACTCTCAAAATATTCATTTGTAACCAAATAGTTAGACTTATTTTTAAAATATTTCAAGCTTTTAAAAATCAGTAAAGTATCCATTAACGAGTTTCTATCCCCAAAACAAGTATACCTAAAGTGTTATTTGTTATACTACACAAACCCAGATAAAACGTTTTTTAATGTTTAAAGCCATTTTAGATATATATTGAATTTTCAAATAAATTTCTTCAGCGAGTTTTTGGTCAAAAAAATGATACAGTGCTATTCATAGTGTAAGAAATACAACTTAGAAATGCATTCACTGGGACTAATATAATATAGTATATATATATATATATATATTCGTTCAGGTGACTGGCTTCCACATGGCTTCAAACTTACGGTTCCCAGATATGATTAAACTAGAATCATGGAGAATATCACATAATATATAAACTACAAAAGCGTCTATAAAGCATTTACTGACTTAAAGAAAAATGTAAACGTGTGATATTTTGTATTAAAACCTAATTATGTTTTCTATATTTAACAATCCTAACCTATTAGTATGAAGGATAACTTGTATCCATTAAACTCCTAGCATGACAGTTTTAAGTACCTCCATTTGATGATTACATCTGGTATACGAAAAAGAAACTTCCTCAGGAGAGATACACTCCTTCCCCTCTTTGGCCACAGCGAGGTCTCTGATTCAATTACCGTAGTGTCCATGATGCATTGCTTTAACTCGCCAACAAAATCCCCCCCTCCCCTTTCTTCTCGTGGAAACGTACAAAGAACCAAGTCTTTGTTTAAAGGACCTTGTCAATAGTAGGGACATCTCTTGAATTACAAAATAAGATCACAGTGTAACAACGATATATGACACGACGTCAAATACATGTGTTTTATAATGTGGCTATGTAAGAAATTAAGAACCCGCATAGGTGAATTCGCAGAATAAACGCCAAGCTCGTTAAAACAGATTTACCAAGGACGGAGAGGTCGGTGCTTGGATATCGGCAGAGTGCATTGAGATTCGTTTTTCCTGTTAGGATTTCCACTATGCTTCTATGCAAAAACTGGAACATTTTATTTAAATTATTATATTTTAATCATACCTACCGATTAGTGTAATCAAATACGTATATCCTGGACGGAAGTTAAAAATTGGTGTAAAAAAACCTCTTTTTTTAATTAACTCACCAAGGAAAATATTAATTATCTTTTATATCATAAAATATTATTAGTGATCAAAAATTTCAAACGCCATCCTTTAAAATGATTAGTTTCTGGTTAGACTAATGCTTAAAAGGTGTTTTATAACGATAATACCTTCCAATAAAATTAAAATTATATCCATATTACATGTTTTAGTAGTTTTAACGTTCAAATATTGTCTGGAAGTCAAAATTTATTTTTATATATAAATAATGGTACTGTGTAATACAAAGCTTAACACTATTTTATCACAAAAATTGAGACTTTTACTTAAAACTTGTAAGCTATGTGATATTTGAGCACTTCATTGCACCATATAGTATAAACCAAAAAATATAACTCACACTTTTACTAAATATTTTGAGAAATAAAGGAGCATCACTGTTTACCTGAGAGCATAACAATAAATTCCCGATTTCCCAGACCTCCATTTACAAAATATGTTTTATTATAGT
This sequence comes from Timema shepardi, assembly GCA_902151425.1. NCBI lineage: Eukaryota > Metazoa > Arthropoda > Insecta > Phasmatodea > Timematidae > Timema > Timema shepardi. Next base: position 12,572 of record CABFVX010002734.1, on the reverse strand, counting down.
TTGGGAAATTTACATCAAACTAATGTCAGCCAACATGATTTTTAAATTTTTAATAGTCTTAAAATGTTGAAATGGTAAATGATTTTTAATCTCATAGAACTGGGTAGATACGATCTATATTGTTGATTTACGCATATGTAAATTAATTTATCAGGAAAAATGAGATGTATCATTTGGTTTGTTATGTTAAACAGTGTCTATATAAGAATTTAATCAACTTTTTTTTAATACTATTTAGAGAAAAAAAGTAGTTTTTTTCTATTTTTTCAATCTTAGTCAACTACTCTTAATTTTAGAGTTGAATAGATTATCCTAAAACTACTCTGGAAAGGTATAAAACCCTAAATACCAATTTGTCGCGATCAGTGAGATGTTTTGGAATTCATGCTGATACAGACAGACAGACAGACAGAGAGATGATACGTAAAAATACTTTTTTGGGGCTGGGTGTGTCAATAAACGATGGTATCCATCAAACTATCGAGATCGATTTTTTTTCTACTATAGCAATAAATCTGCTTTACAAAAGGTCATGGCAAAATGATTCTGCCAATTACATGATTTATTTACATCTATTACTGTTTCCATGTGTGGTGTGGGTCTGTTTTTTATTCAAGACATGTATTTTCCACTACCGACTTGCTAGGTCAGCCGTAGCTTCATTTGCCTTATATTATAACTTAAGACTTAAGACTAGGACAAGCACACAACATCCAGTCCCTGGCCGTTAATTTGTAACCGTTAAAGGGTAAGACCACATTTCACCATTTATAAATTTCTTTGTCATGCCGGGAATCTAATCTGGTACCCTTAGCTCAGCCGGCAGACTCGTTACCAACTGAGCTAAGGTGAAAATTAATACATAAGAAAGAATGTATAATGTTTCGTGATGAATTTTAATGGCACGCATCGTATCTGCACTTGACACCTTTAGTTCGGATCCTGGCCAGTTTAGTATACATGATCGTCCTTGATTTTCGTGCGTTAGTTACAAATCGGCACTATTTTACTTTTTATGGACGCCAGGTATCCACATGCATACCAATTTGACTATGCGGTAGTATTATGACTTATTAATTTATGAGATCATTAACACATAAAAATGAATATTAAAGTTATTAATTTAGATTGGTTTATTTAAATATATTCATGGTTAATATAATGTAAATGACATTTCCCCATATGATTTATGCTCAAACCAAAAGGAAGTGATTATGTCATCTCCGTGCTGGTAGACTATCACGTTTGACAATTACACGTCAATTCTGGTTGATTGTTTTACCACAAGTGTCTCTTTGATGATTCACGAGGTTTCCTGCTATCCTCGTGTCTCCCTCCAAAAGAGGGGCCTCACCATATGGTAGATTTACCTTTCTAGAAAGAAATCGTCCAAGTTTTCTTTCTCTTCCATAAAAAACTGCACCTTGGGATTAAGGAAATCTTGTAAAACTGTAATGTTATAAACTACAAGTTTTTATGTCAAGCAAGTTAATCCGGAAAAACAACACAATAGTTATTGTTACAATGGTTTGAGAAAGTGAAAAAAAGGGAAGCTTAATACACCTTTGAAATTGTGCTCCACACATTCTGAGAGAGATAACGTGAAATACGCTGTGTTACGTTTCAAAATTAAACTCAAATGGTCTGAATCAGTGTATCTTGCCATGTTATTTTATATTGTTACTAATATATCTTGAGATTTATCTTTAAGGAAATATTTCTTTGAATTTAAAGTTGAAATATCTCCTATAATTTTTCTTTGTATTTGAAGTTAACCCCTTGGTGATCAAGCTAGATAGAAAACAAAAGGTTCTATATTCAATATTACACTGTATACATAACTATTGAACCGTTGTATCGATGTATGCAGATAATGGCACTTAAATATATTTTAAACTTTTTATTGGGAAAGGATCTATATAATAAGCCCTCACTCACTTTTTAGTTACAGTTTACTCGTCCAAGGCTATCAAATATACTTAGATATTTAGTTTTCAGTGTTTAATTTCGAATAAAAACTTATATTTCCCCCATTCACGCACCGATGAGAACATTAAAATGACCCCTCTCCCGGATTTATCAATTCGTTGCACCAAACCACTCAAGTAATGATTGAGCTGATATTAATCTTAAACAGAGACTAATATTTTATTTACCAATATAGGCTACAGCTATACACAAATCATGGTTTCCATGGTGATGTAAACAAAGAATTGTTCTACAGATGGACCACTGTCCACACAGAAGAAAATTATGGAGAATTCACTAGAAAAATTGGGTTTTAGTTTTAGGCCACTATTCTTACCGGAATTCTGATTCCATGATCTTTAAAATGAGTGTTCATTTGTCAAAATCTGTTCAGTCAACTCCTTGTAGTTTATATTAATTAAAACGGGCTTATCAAATTGTATATATAAGATATATGATGGATACAGTTATAAAATGTGATGGTGAGCGAGTGATAGTGAGAGTATAAGTATATGTTAGAGAAATACTGAGAGAAGAGAAAAAGAGTGTGGGTGTAGGAGAAGAGAGAGTGTGTGAGAAAGAGAATATGTAAAGGAAAATGCGTGATAAAATGTATATGAGAGAGAAAATGTGTGTTTGTGTGAAAGAGAGAATATAAAATTTTGGGAGGGATTATGTGTGAAAGAGAGTTTGAGAGAAAGTTAGAGGGGGAGAGTTTAGCTTAGAGAAATAAAATCAGATTGCAAGAAATTTTGAGAAATTTTGGGAGCGAGTTTGAGGGAGAGTGGGTTTGAGAGAAAAAGAATTTGTTTGAGAGAGAGTGAGCTAGATAGAGTGAGATTGAGATAGAGAGAGTGTGAGAGCGTTCAAGATATATAATGTTTGAGAGAGAACTTAAGAGAGAAAGTATAGTAAAAAATGTGAGATAAATTGTCTGATAAAGAGTGTATGTGAGGGTAGAGAGTGTTTGAGAGAGGGTTAAACTTTGAAAGAGAGAATGAGAAAATATTATATTAGAGAGCATTTTATAGAGTAAGTATGTGTGTGAGTGTGTGTGTGTGTGTGAGAGTGAGTGAGTGAGAGAGAGAGAGAGATAGTTGGATGAGAGTGTTATAGAGTGTATTAGAGCGTGAGCTAGTCTGATAGAAAGAGAGAATGTTAATTTATATATGTGGTAATCAAACATTACATTACTTTGAAATATCATTTCCTAAAAATTATTTATCAACATGAGAAACATAATTTAACTTACTGTATTTGTAAGAAAGTGAAAAGATAGATGGGGTACACAAAATATTACTTTTAAACATCATATCCTCAAAATTAACCGGTAAAATGAAAACGTAACTTTACTTACGTATTTGTATTGTATTACTATTTGCCAAAATGAACATCAAAACCCATTATTTGAATAAAATGAACATCAAAACTCATTATTTGAATAAAATGAACATCAAAACTCATTATTTGAAGAGACTCACACCAAAACTCATACTTAGATAATTAAAATTGATATTTTTAAACATTATTCTAATTTATCTTATTGTTTTTGAGCTTATAATACATAGCTTAACATAATTATTGAAACATCATTTTATTATGCACGAAACAAAACGTAGACAATTTTTTCACTAACTTAACAACTTAACCTTTTAATTTTCGGAATACCTCAATATTATTGATTTAAATGAGAATTAACGATAAAACATTCCAATAAAAAATAAATGTTTCTCCAGTTTAGGAGTATCGATTTAGATTTGTTATTATCAGTATCCAAAGAAAAATACTCATCCAAAGAGACAATTGTTATGTGTTCAGACCAACAAATAAAGATTGAGTTATTATTTTTTAGCCAAAGAGGTACATTTTATTTAGAGATTTACAGCCATGCAGCATATAACGTTTGTCATGGTGACTAAACAAAGAATGAAAAACTGAAAAATATCGGTGAAAATCGGGTTTCCGGAATACTAATATTTTTCCCGATATCCGGGACTCCTAACCGTTAAAATGAGTGGTCGTATACCAAAATCTTTTCAGTCATTTCCTCGTAATGTCTATTACCAGAAACGTACATATCAAATTATGTATAAGAAAAAAAATATATATTAACAACAGTTTCCACAGTTTAAATGCCAATCTCGCAGTGTGTGTCAAAATTCACAAAGCTACTCCCTAGGTACTCAATATATTGCTTATAATTTTAAATTAAAATCACTTGCTATTATCTATTAAACCGAAAAACCTTCTTTTCGGCAGCCAGCTAGAAATTTAAAACTAAGACAAATTTTTGAGCGTATTATATTCTTAAAACGTATGGCCAAACAACAAAAATAAAGCATGTTCTTACGTTGTTCGGCCTAGGTTCAAAGAATGGACCTGTCAACGTTTCTTCAAAATTGGTTCACGCATTTGGCAGTTATCACGGAACAAACATTTAAATAGACAGACTGACGAAATCTCAAATGGTCAAGTTAAGCTAAGACCTTGTTACGTTCTTTTAAAAATATTGCATTTTATCAATTTTGTTGGCAAGTAAAGAAGTTTGTAATTTCTTAACGCTACTTTCTACCAATATCCTTTTTTTTTATTCACACAAATGTTTATGACTTTAAGGTTTATAAATTTGAACCTATGGTAATAACATGTTCAGACATTTCATTTATTATTACAGAAGTTAATAGACGAATTTTTTTTTGTACATTTCCAATTTACTTTTAAAAAGATATATCTAGCATTTAAAAAAAGTTATATCATGTTTCAGTACTAAAGTATGTCGCCTTAATTTACAATAATACAATCCGCATTACAAATGTGTATGAAATATTGCATTGATTTTATCCAACGGCGCACGTTTAAATAAATGGATTATCAAAGTAGCTTAGGGCCTTAATTTTTAAAAGATTAACCATATTGTAATTTGTTTATAATTTTGACGAATCTACACTTGTAGTCGTTGATCATGTCGAGGTGTAAATTGTGAATATTTATTTTAAATAGCTCTAACATTTGTAAATTGATCGCAGAGATGAGCTATTCGATTACTTTGATTTGTTTAAAATTGTAAACACTGTAGATTAAAGTCACCTAAAATACAATACCTGGTCTAGGGCATATAATAATAGCCAGTCATTGAACTTAGTCGAAACTTTGCTTACATAAATAAATTATTTTCAAATAACTCTAAAAATAGCCCAATTCTGTCACACAATTCTTTTTATTATCTTGATTGTTTTTTAAAATTCCTTACACCTTAGGCTATTTGGTTTGATATTATATTGTTTGATGTTTCTAATATCTGCTCGAAGATATGTTCAAATTATATTGTTCTAGTGTGTATTTATAAAAATGTTAGAATCCATTGTTTTTACGTTTTCAATTGTAATACAACTAGGTTTGCTTAAGAATAGTGATAATAATAGTGCTAAAATCTAATGGTATTTGTGTATGTGTGTAAGTATGTATGTATATATGTATGTATGTATATGTATGTATGTATATATGTGTATTTATGTATATATGTGTGTATGTATGTATGTGTGTACGAATGTATGTATGTATATATGTATGTATGTTGTGTGTACGAATGTATGTATGTATATATGTGTATGTGTGTATGGTTATATATATATGTATGTATGTATGTAAGCAAATAACTGTATGTATGTATTTAGCTATGTATGTATGTATGTATGTACATATGTATGTATATATGTATGCATATATGTATGTATGTATGTATATATGTATGTATGTATGTATGTAGGTAGGTAGGTATGCACATATGTATGTATGTATGTATGTATATGTATGTTTATGTATGTATGTATGTATGTATGTGTGTACGAATGTATGTATGTATGTATGTATGTATGTATGTATGTATGAACCTATGTATGTATGTATATTTTTATGTATGTTTGTATGTATGTTTGTATGTATGTATGTATGTATGTATGTATGTATGTATGTATGTATGTATGTATGTATGTATGTATGTATGTATGTATGTATGTATGTATGTACGAATGTATGTATGTATGTATGTACGAATGTATGTATGTATGTATGTATGTATGTACGAATGTATGTATGTATGTATGTATGTATGTATGCATGTATGTATGCATGTACGTATGCATGTATGTATGTATGCATGTATGTATGTATGTATGTATGTACGAATGTATGTATGTATGTATGTATGTATGTATGTATGTATGTGTGTATGTATGTTATGTATGTATGTGTGTATGTATGTATGTATGTATGTATGTATGTGTGTATGTATGTATGTATGTATGTATGTATGTATGTGTATGAGTATGGTTATATATGTATGTATGTCAGATGGAGACTACTTGGAGTGGTCATGGGTACATCCGAGATGGGTACTAATAAAATATAGGATGAAAATAAAAACATTTGCCAAATTAAGAATGATAGTAGTCAAGGTAAGAATGATCATCCAGGTTTTTTCAATCACTATTAAGCTAATCATTTTATCATCTAGTTTTCATTCCTGATTTCTGTACGGACTTAAGTACTCTTGTAAACGTTTCGAAAGCGCAGAGCTTAACAGTGGCCGTACCGTAGTCTCCTCCAGTACGTAGCGTGTTGAATATGTAAGAGGTAATGTGGGTGTGCGTAATGTGTGATTATGGTGTTAACACACTGTTAGTTCAGTGAAAAGGGTGGAGGGAGGCCGGTGAGGTGGAAAGGATGAGGTATTGTGCACTCATCACGTGACTATTGTCACGATCATGGGTTGGGACGTAGGAGAGGAGGGTTGGAGGAAAGAGTGAGTACCTTATTCTGAGTAGTCAGAGATCTGGGGATAGAAGAGGGTTTGGGGTGTTATCTAGTTTAAAATATTTTTACTATCATTTTATACTTAGGAAGGTGTTCTTCTGTCGCTTTCCAGATGTTTCCTAAGGAATGATGCAAAAGAACCAATTTTTATTTACTGTGTAATTTTGGTCACTAAGTATTTCTATTCACCCAGCTTATCAGCAGCCTTATACTGTGCCCAGTAATAAGTAGAGCAGCATTAAATTAAATGTACTAGCATTTGCGTGAGGGGAACTTAGAAAGCTAATTACAGAATAAAGTAACTTCAGTACACCTGGCCCAAAATCTAACCCTGAACTTATCATCACTGGAAATACAATATATCCTGAGAGTGAGACATTTTACCACATACGTAGCCTACAGATGTGGATAAGAACAAATTAAATCATATACTGACATTAAATTAAGGTTGCAGTTCTTTCCTGATTTTTGAGGGCAGCTGACTATTTACGACTATAATTAATTTAACTCCCAATTTGTTAGATAAATTAATACAAATCAGAATTTAGGTACATCCAGTGAACATTATTGAATCAAATTAGTCTATAAAAAGTTTAAATATAAACTCTTTCAACAATGCACATTATTGTAGACAGCGACAAGTATTTCTCACTCATAAAGACTTTTTTTTTCTCAACTGACTTTTCGCCTCTGTGAATAGACTAGTTCACTGCTCTAATAGACTGAATCTTATCAATCTTATTATATACATCGTAGGTGACCTGGTGAACTAGGGGTAAGGTGCCAGACTTCTGTGCTGAGAGTCCAGGGTTCAATACTCGGTCCCGGCACAAATTTATCTGATTGCCAAACCCTTCCTTCACCTCTGACAAGACGTGTATTAATCACAACTTGTGACTGTGTGGAATGCCAGGCCTCCACAGTGGTTCGTATTCCATGTTAAGCTGTAGGTCCTCCATTTCATCTCACAATCACCCTACCATTACACATTAGGGTAAGTCCGTATAACCCGAATGGGTAGTAAGACATGGTGGTAATAATCGTATGAAAAAGTAATTTTAGCTACGTCCATTACTATTACTAATATGATTATTAGCACCTCGTTTTACTACCCATTCGGGCTGTACGCACTTAAGCTAATGTGTAATGGTAGGGTGATAGTGAGATGAAACGGAGGACCTACAGTTTAACGTGGGATCCGAACCATGGTGGAGGCCTGGAATTCCACGCACTCACAAGTTGTGATTAATACACGTCTTGTCAGAGGTGAAGGAATGGTTTGGCAATCATATACATCTGTGCCGATACCGAGGATTGACTCCCGGAACCCCTGCACAGAAGTCCGTCATTCTACTCCTAGACCACCAGGTCATCTACGTCCATTATTGTTTCCACCCTGTGGGCTGGGTCACTTTTTTTATTCAAGCCATATATTCCCCTACCTGCTGGCTAGGCCTGTCGTAGCTTCATATACCCTTAAATCCTACTTAAGACTAGGAAAGGCACAAAATACAGTCCCCAGCCATTAATTCATCACTATGAAAGAGTAAACGCACATTACACCAATCATTTATTTTTCGGCAGTGTGGGGAATTGAATCTGGTACCCTAAGCTCGGTAGGCAGACAGGCTACCGACTGAGCTAAGGTATAAAAACAGTATCACAAAATGGAGTGTATTGCACTCAAATAGAAACTATCTTCTACAGTTTCCTCAAGTACATTTTGAGTGACTATCCTCGAAAATACCAAGACAAAAATGTTCAATTTACACCAGAGGTCACATCCATTACTTTAACTTGATATTAATAGCGTATTGTCACATTCCACAAAATATAATTGTAAAGGAATAGATATGAGCACACAATAAATTAATGCAACTAATATACGAAACAAACATTATTTCCAGAGGTATCTTTCAACACATTACTCTAAGGGGGACTGGTTTAAACTTGTTTCGTCCTTATTATTTAACTGAAAGCTATTTATTTAATGAGAAATGTAACTATTCCAAATATTCTAAAGTGCTTACTAGATTGTTACCTTATCAAATTGATAAAGTATTATACTCATTAAAATGTTTGACCTTTAGATTATGTTATATTATTTAAGTGTCACCGAAATAAAAATATATGGGGTTTACCCTTTTTTCTGTCCCTCTGTATGTCTGTTTGCATCCAGGGCCAGCCGAGAAAATTTAATTGTATTCGATTACATATAATATTTTGTTGATCAGATATTTTAAAATCGTGATTTTGATCCTAGCCTTAAAATTAACGGTAGTCAAATAGTGAACTCAATTTTAACTATCTCTTGACCAACCACTCAAAGAGAAAAGTATTGTGACCGTAAAAAAATAAAAATAAACAAAAACTTCGGGGTTTCATGACTCCTTGAAATTGAAAAAGTTGTTTTTGCAATGCAGTCTATCCGTATCATGACCAAGAGCCTAAAACGCTTTATCGATTGGAGTAAAAAATTGTGTATAAAGTTTTAATGAGGTTCTTGTGAGGAATTTTTGGTATTTGATATCTAATTCTAGAATTAACGGTAGTTTACTAAAGGGCAACAAGTGATCAAATCGATTTTCTTGAAATCCGCACCATATGATTTCGATTAAATTTTGTATGCAGGAATATTTTGGCATTACAAACCAGATGGCAACTCTCATTTTCCCACTATAATGACTTTAAAGTTACTTTTCATATGCAGAAATTTCCTATTTCGATCATGTCTGCGCAACGATTTAAATTACGAAATAACTTATCAATGTAAGTTTGTAGTAGGCCTACTATTAAAAATTAAAATTTTGCATTTGAGTTATATTTTTGTAAAACCAATAGATTCTGAGCAATAAACTTTTTTTTATGGAGTGCTTTGACAATTTAAATTGATTGTTTTGATCTTTGGTAGACAGAAAAACTCCTCTTTTATCAGTGTTTCTGTAACAGTATAAATTATGTCATTTATGCTCTTTGGTGAGGTATCCCTTAAAAATTGTAAACTATTTCATTTCACAAATCTTAAGAGTTTTTAGTAAATATATCTAATCTGTGGTGATTTTACAATTTATTTAATTATATTTCTTGTCTCGTATATTCAAGATGTATTATAGCTAAATTGATACAGTATTATATCACCGACACTGATGGAGCATGTGGTTTGGTCTGGTGTGGTGAAGATGGAGAGATTGAGGTTTTAATTCCAGTTGGATGTGCTTTTCTAACCCCTTTTCCACACAAATGGAGATGCATTTCCTTTATAAATATATTACTAATCCCTCTCTCCATCAATGAATTAAGACGTTCCCTTGCGTTTAAATATATTAACTTAGCAAACATAAAGATTAATCTCCACCTTTTGTTTAGTTGTACTTTTCTTGAAGTCTTCAACAGGGGTTCGAATACTGTCCCTCGTACTTGTGGTGACGGGATGAATTGTTTTCACACCCACTCCTCTGCAGAGTAGTGGCGTCAACTCTTCAAACTCTTGGTGCCATCGTCCGTAAGTCAAGACAAGTGTAAATATTTAGAGGACCTCCGACCCTAGAGTTTCAGTCACCCTCTTTCTCAAATCCCTCTAACCCCTCCAAACCCTTCTTTCCACGTGACGAGGGGATGGTCTGGTCCCCTTTGCCAAGTATTACTATGGAGGGGTGGAAATCTTGGGTTCATGGTTGATCTCTTTACATGAAGCTTAGCCTGGTTAGCAAATGAAGTCGGTTATTCGGTGACTTAAAATTAAACTTGATATATATAATTGGACAACTAGAATCAAAATTTTATAAGAATACTTTCATCTTAAAACTTTAAAAGTTACTTGATCTACTTTCACATATTATTTCGTCTTAGTCATGTGATCAGCAGCTTTCCCTTTTAATATATATATATATATCTTATATATTTCAAAAATAGGTTATTTGTATACTACCTTTAAATAAGATTTCCTAAGAAAAAGAAAACTACAATTTTTTTCACAGTTTGAAACCCTCTTCAGGTAAAATTGCTGCACAGAGACATTATTTAAAATGATTCAAATTTTCTACTGTACAGTTTGCATTCGGATGTATACAACTTTGACAAGATAACCTAAAATAAAAAACACATTTACTCAACTAAACAGAATGCATATTGAAATTATTTAAATTAGAACAAATCACAGAAAGAATAAATTTAGAAAATACAAATAATATTTATTTCGGCCAACGATGATAACATTTTCCTACCTATAGCATCAGTAAGATTTTATAGGTGGGCATAATATCATCAAACCTTGCTCTCCCTGTCTTCGGGACTCTAGTCTATTGGGATAGTGGCGTCTTAGACCATGCAGCCACCGAAGTGAGTTAGAGGTGTACAAACGGTACGAACGCAGCGGGCCTCATAATTTCAAGGAGGGGGAAGGGGGGGGGGCTCGCGCTTGCATAGGTGACAGAGGGAAAACACAGGTTGGGGTGGGAAATATTTGTTCACGCACTCGTATAGTAACAACCTTGTATAGGTGGTCCATAAAATATTGTCCAAGTAAGAACTAATAAAAACGTGTGGTTTGATTTATTGAACTAGTGAGGTGAGTTATCAGTTTTAACTCCACCGATTTGGAATTGTCTGTTTGTGGTGGATACATCTCGAGATAATACTTTAACATATCAATTGATTTTATTCAAACTTGGCACAGCTGTGCTTTGTACCTCTTAACAGACCAAGCTCATTGGGGAAGAAAATCGAACGAAGGGTTTTGGATAAATAAAATCTATATGTATAAAAACACTGCTTCTAGAATTAATAATTATACTCGTATGTATTCACATTTTAGGACTTTTCTTAATACCTTATACGGCTGATAATTAGAATATAGGTTCAAATAATTAAATTGAATTAAAATTAAGTTTAAAGAATTGGGAAGGGGGAGACAAAATAACTGAACGAAGTTCATCCAGTGCTCCACGTTTGCTAAGGGAAGCCCTGTTACTCAATAAACAATTTCTAATTTAGTATGAGCTAAGTTTTATATTAAGTTCTATTAGGATGTGTGTAAGATTTTTAAATGCACAATGGTTTTGTGGCGTGGAAAGGGTTACGAATTTATAAACAAATCGTTTTTATTTTATAAACTAACAAGAAAAAATATACAATTTCACGAACTTCTGCTGCAGTCCTGGAGTAGATAAAACAAGAATGTAAACAGTGAGTAGAAAGGGGTTAATGATGGAATATGTGTCAGTGTGTGGTTGTAAAAAAAAGAGATGCGGATAAAAAAAGCTTTGGTATAAGTAAACAGAAATATGATGAATGAAAAAGAACAGAAAATAAAAATAAGAACATACTATTAACATACAAATATAGGTTGGTGATAAAAAATATCAAGTTCATTATAGTGGTTGGCTCTTCTGATTTTAACTGTAGAGGGCATTGTTTGATTCTAACTTGATATAATTATTTCTTTTTACATATTATAATGAGTGATAGGTTAGTGTAACGGATTAACATGTTTCCTTAAATTTGATAGTTTATATAGCTTAAACTAGCCCTAGCATCGCGTTGAATCAAACCAGTATGGCAATAAGGAATAGATATAATACTTTGCCCACATTTGTTAGGAAATTACTTTTGTTTAAGATGATAGATAAAATGATCTTACAAACAACATTTACCTTAAAGCTGCAGTAAAAAAGGAATAGTTGACAGATTGTCATAAAATTGCTTACCATCACATACATACATACATACATACATACATACATACATACATACATACATACATACATACATACATACATACATACATACATACA
>CABFVX010002733.1:59562-105516 GCA_902151425.1 Timema shepardi | reverse complement strand
TGTGGGGAGCCTTGCAGAACAGCCAAATGGAGACAGATGGTAAGTCCATGTAATTATATTCCTTCCATGTTGTGACTCGGTCACAAATGTTACAATGTTTGGTATGTGACCAAAAAATACTATTTCAGTGGCTACTATAATACTATTTCATTTTTGGGAAGATTCTTTTGAGTTTTCATTTTGTATTAATAGATGTTATCAACTAAATTGAATACATTTCAGTAAATTTTTATCTTGTAATTAGAAAACTACATATGTTCACGTGAACGAATTGTTGACAAAAAACAGTTTTTTTCAGTGAGAGGCATGATGCCTCTCCGTTTTGTAGGTGAGCTCTTCGCAAATCATTCTGAGGATCTTGATTCATACAAAACCCTGAAAATCCTTGTTTGTAGAGGTATGTTATTTTGTCAGAAAGGGGGAAAGAGTTGTTTTTTTAATTTCTGAGTCAGAATGGGATTGTCCTTGAGCTGCGTATAAAATAGGAAGGTTTCAAAACTTTGTTTCAACATTGATGCTATTGTCATTGCAGTAATTCTTCAAAATGTTCTAGTTTGATGAAGTGTTTATAAATGTAATATTTCATAAAATTTTGAAACAAAAATCGAGACATTTCTGTGACCTTCAGAAATATATTCACGATCCTCGTTAGGATTGCAACCCAGAGTTCGGGTACCACTGCTTTATATTGACACAAAAAACATACATACATACATACCTATGCGCAATAAAAATCTGAAGGAAATTTATTGCCATCGTGTTTGCGCATGCTTACTTTTTTCCTAACCACAATATTGAGGTGAAAATTTGATATTTAACCAAAGATGATAAAATACAACTTTTGATTTATAAAATATATATCTAGCCCTTTGGGTCTACTCCTAAACTTACTACACCACATTAGTATCACTTTATTGCCTGAATATATTTTTTCTCACTAAGCTATTGGGTTTCAAAAGAGAGTGAAATAAGCAGATATAGAACCACTCATGGAATCTAGTACAATCCCATTTTCATGGAAATTGCCTTTGAGGGGGAAAAAACCGTAGAAAAATACTATTTTATATAATATGTAGCTTGGGTATTGAGAAAAACAATTAAAAATGACAGATGAAGATCAAATGACAGCGTATGAATAGGTGAAAGTAGGTCTAGTAACTTTTTAGCAGTCAGATAAGGCCCTTCATATAAAAACTGCACTGTGTTGTTCCTTGGGATAACTACTCCTAACTTCACTCCCCCAATATAAATAAAACTTATAACTATTACATTCTTAAAGTTTGTCTAACTATCAAGGGTGTACGGATACTCGATAATTAAAGTTTGAGTCAAGTTTTTAGTATTTTCTCGAACTCGACTCGGAGATTTATACACAATTAGAAAAATTTGACTACTGGGAATTTTCAATTTTTTTCCCCAAGGATTGCTAGTTTAATTAATTGTATTCAATTTTAAGTTATAATAACATAGCAAATAGAGTCCTTCAATTTTTCCTTTTGTCTAGTTAAGAAATCGTTAATTTATATTAAATCTATTTAAAAGCTCTAAATTATGTGATTATAATTTGTTCACAAAGCGATGTAATTCTAAAGAAATTATGTTTGTACTTATATTTTGTTTATGTATGGATCTCTTACAAAAAATTATAGTACAAATACTGGTCTCCAGCATCCAAACTAAAAAAAAAACCTCTTCACTCAAACTCGACTCGAAGTGAAAAATTACTACTCGCATACCCCTAATAACTTTTCAATTTAAATCACATAGGATCGTAAATATTAACTAACTCGCTGTTTAGTACCTGTGGATCATAAACTACTGAGAATGTAAATATCTATGACGTCAAAAGATAACATATTGGATTTTAAATGGCCTAGTTTACCAATATCAATCAACATTTTAATTTATTTGGCCGACTAAATTTGGTTTAGGTTAACCAGGCTAGTTAAGTTAAATACAGATAGCCAGCTGGGTAAAACAACACGGTAGGGGGAAAAAAACTTTAGTGAGCTTGGCAAATTGTGACTACTGGATAAATATTGCTGTCGAGAGGTTAAATTTAGTGTCCAGATAAAGGCTATCAGCCACTTTAATATTTTACACTTATTATGAACTGAATTTATTTACCGGATATCTATCTGTAGGATCTATATGTGTAGGCATAAAACGCAAGGTTGATACTATTTTTACTGGTGAGTGCATGCGTGTAAACCCTGCTGCCACCGTTACAACCTGGCTATTGGCTACAATGTTCAACTTTGTTAAATGATGGCGGCTAAACGATTGCGATGAAACGGATGGCGTCAATTGGCTGCAAAAGCTAGGTTGTATAGAACATACTAATTTTGGTTTTCACCATAAGGTGGAGAATAGTTTGGTACAACGGTTAAAATATTTAATTTATTGTATTCACATTTAAATAATTGTTTCTTATGTAACTATAACTCTACAAATAGTTTGTCAGTTTTTTTTATAAAAGTGTGAATTAAAAGTTCTAGCTTTATAAATAGGTAGGGCCTGGACCTATGCTTACTAAACACTTGAACAAAGATATTAACCTAAAAACAGATGCTGAAAGGCGAAACCTCATGAATAACAACGCGTCACTATGGCAACGCCAATTTTAACTTTCAGATTAAAGGGATCAATTATTTAAACCTCCTGATAAAAATGTGAATGTATACATTTTATCTGGCAAATAAATGCTATCTGTTGGTCATAAGACTCACTTTTAACTTGTTGACCAGATAAAAATATTTCACGGCCAGATTAATATTGATCCAGTAGTCATAAGACTTAAAAAATATGAGTATGTTAATATTGTTTTAATGCGAATAGTATGAATTGAATAGTTAAGATTTATTAATAATTATAATAAGAACTAGACCAAATTCTAACAAAAAAATAAGTTGAATAAGATTTGCTGTTTGACAAATTTTAATCAAACTGAAATATGAAGTGTGTAATAAAAATGTTTGATTAAAAATACAATTAAAAATTAGAAATTTAAAAAATGAACGTAGTAACATGATATCAAAGTTTTACTAGTTGCTAGGAATAGAAAATATATAAATATTGTATATGTAAAAATGTTAGAATAAGTACTATATTAAGAATTATAATATAAAAATACTACCCCAATGGTACGCTTTGGTAGACAAAACTTATCACTGAGGTATGTCAAGAAAATTACTTACAATATTTGATTAAAAGAACATGTAAGTTATAAAGTCATGAATCAATTTAATAACCCCAAAAAAGTTGATAAACTATATATAATAAAATAACTTTTTAAATTGATGGTCAAATAGCAAAAAAGGAAAAACTATCAAATAATGAATCAATAATTGTTATCAATAATAATATATTTTCATAAATACCGTCATTAAAATGGTGGAATTTAAAGTATTATATTTAAACTCGTCCCATGCTCCTTAAAGTTAAGCTCTGGTATTAACTGGACATGTTTCGGTGTATTGGTACCATCTTCAGGAGTATGTCTTAGAAGCACAGATGTTGGTTGCTAAAATATGCGGTGTAACAATTATGATGTATTCTTGTGTCTACTCCATTATATTCACCCCATACTAATTCAGTTGCGTTTCTGATAACTACCCTACCCATTCATGACCAAAAACTCAAGCCGTCAGACTGAGATGGAAGAAAATTTGAGTTAAAATATGTGTTACAAAAAAAGAAGAAACAGAGTAATTCGAGAAAAAAAAATAGCGGGAGGGATAAAAGCGAAAAAAAATAGTATTAGCATAAAATTATTTATTAAAACGCTCTTTTCATTGTTAATTCAAGATAACACCGAGTAACAACACGTAAATAATTCCTGAATAAACATTAGTATCATTGTCAGTTTCAAGGAATGAATATTAGTACCAAGAAAAACTTTGCTCGTAGGGATACATGGATAATTTTAAATTATGTATATTTTGTAACGTTCCTTATTGATTACAAATAAATTGAAAATGTTGGTATCTAATCAATTCAAACAAGTACTTAGGTACAAAAGATTTAATACTACTTAGCATTAAAAGCAAAACAACTCTAGGAATAAAACAATAAGTAATACCAAGAAACATCTTTGAGAACTTATGTAAAAAAAAAGTAAAACATAGGTATACATTGATTTTGGTAGTAAGACTTACCAAAATTCTACTATTTAGTGGGACTTTGGTAAGGAAAAAAACCTTTAAGAACGGACTTTAAAATAGGTATACTTTCTTCCCTTTTTTATGTTTATTTATATACATCACATATTATCTTGGTAGTCTAATTGTAAGTGGGTTACCTGGTGGTCTAGGGGTAAGGCGTCAGACTTCTATGCTGGCGGCCGGGGTTCAATCCCCGGTCCCGGCACAGATTTATCTGATTACCAAACCNGGTTACCTGGTGGTCTAGGGGTAAGGCGTCAGACTTCTATGCTGGCGGCCGGGGTTCAATCCCCGGTCCCGGCACAGATTTATCTGATTACCAAACCCTTCTTTCACCTATGACAAGATGTGTATTAATCACAACTTGTGAATGAGAGGAATGCCAGGCCTCCACCGTGGTTCGGATTCCACGTTAAACTGTAGGTCCTCCAGTTCATCTCACAATCACCCTATCATTACACATTAGCGTAAGTGCGTATAACCCGAACGGGTAGTAAGACGCGGTGCTAATAATAATAATAATAATTGTAAGTGCACATGTACAAAGGTTTTGTCAAATAGAACTTGTAAATACAACTAATCTCAAGGGTGAAATTTATTGCGTTCGCTTTGTTCAGTTTTATGTATTTTCTCTAACTTCTAACTCACTTAAATCACTCGAAAACACTCGACCATTGTTGGTGTACAATTCCCTCGACCATAACTGAGAACTTCATACGTTAATATATTTCAATGGCGTTGGATATATTATATAAAAGCAAAATTATATACATTTCGGGACGCAATAATTAGGATAATATGTTTATGATGGAAACTATCCCATCCTAGATTAACATACGCTTTCTTGAGTCAGTAAATAAAAATAATGATTAAATTGTAATCGGTTAGATTTCTCAATAAACCGCTTTGTATTTCTTAAAAAAAAAAATTACGAGAAGGAAGGTAACAAGAATCGAATAGTACAATGGATCAAAATGGCGTGTTCGTCAATAAAGTATTTTAATGTAAGATATTTCAAGAAAGTCATGTTGATGTCACTTGGAAGTCTAGATTTTGTAAGGTTTGGATAGTTTATAATAATAAAAATGTTAACTATTGCGTATTGAAATACTTTTGATGCTATGTTGTGACAAATTACATTAATTAAAATACTTACCTACGTACTAAAAGAAAGTATTTACTATTTAATAGTACAACAAATAAATTGGTTTCCGCCCTTTTAATTATCTATTTTGTACATACGTTTTGGAGGTATATATTATTATATTATATTATACAGCTCTTTTTTTAGAAATTTGGTTAGAAACAATAAAAATGCTTTTACGTAACTCAATAGGCAATTAATGGTGAGTGAGAGCCTACCTTGAACTGATCTGGCGAAGAAACGATGGAGTTCTGCGTTGTCTAGATAAGCCTCTCCTGGTGATGTATAGTTGACGGTTGAATGGCATACACAATATTTCATATGGATACCTCGCTTAAAGATGATTTCACGTAATCAAATGAAGGTTGCACGACATTCAGGAACGAAAGATTATTATTTAGTTAAACCACGGTGTTGAACAAACGAATACAACCCACTTTGTGATCTGGCGAACAAAACACGCACCATAATCAGAGCTATCAGATGAACCAACCAAACAAAAACAAACTAATTTTAAGAAATAACAACGAGACTTCCTAATGTTCTTACTATAAAGGCCAGGATTACTTATTTACTTTTGATGTATGTGAGTGCAAAAAAAGAAAGTTTATTTTTTTGTTTTTTCGAAAAAAAAATCACAACTGTTGTATTTTTTTTAGCACCATGTGTTACTTTCCTTTCGTATTATACGATTATTTACTAATTACACTAACTAATAGTTTTAGAGGCTACATTTAGAAAACGTGTGAGATTCAAACCTCGATCTCCCCATCGTCGTTATTCTAATCTACTGCGAGAGTAGTGCCTTATGCCATGCGGCCACCGAAATGGGTAATCTTAAGTTGATATGTATATAATTATATATGCATATGTTTGCATCGACATAATTTTTCAATATTAATTTCATTTTTAATAAATTGTAACATGTGGAATGAATGAACTTAATCTATGAGATAAGAAAAAGGAGGATCGTTTAGTTAAAATGCACTCGTAATTCCAGGGAGTAGGATCAGAAACCCACAGCTAACTCACCCCTAATTTTTCAGACCAGGATTCAAACCATAACCTCAACGTACTTTGTCAATAAATTTTATTTTTTTATTTTCGATCCTGATTTTTAAGACTACCAGCACCTGTAGGTGTAATTTAATAATCACAATTCGGATTTTTTTTAGGGGGAGGGGGACTGTAAAATAATAATAGTCTCGACGTAAAGTATCAAACCTCAAAATACAATCCGTCAACAGGGTAAAAGAGGAACTATTGTGTTGGCTTGTGTCCAATTACAACGCCAGACCTGGCTATCAAACGTCCCACATAGGGCACATTTTCACACAACCACCCCCAAAACACAACAGGCCACAACATTTCCATATAAATCGATAGCAACTGTTGGTTTTAGCTAGAATACCAACGAAAATAAAAAACTTTCCTTTTTTTTATTGTTGTTGTCACTTGTGGTAGTGGTGGTTAGATGTGTGTTTTGATGGAGCGTCAATGATCCGTGACAAGCTATAGTCCAGGGGTGGGGGGAGGGTGATAACAATGTACTCCACCATGATGACAAGCCCCAATGACGTCATGTGTGACGTCACCCATACTTTGAGATTTTTGGAACTTGTCCAGGGTATAGTCAATAGCGAAATTGTGCTTCTTCTATATTTATTTTTTTGCAACACATCTCACTAATAGTTCGGGTTATATGCTAATGCACTAGTTACGCTAATTTTTTTTTAGGAATAAGGAAGGATATTTATAGGAAGTGTACCGACATTTTCCATGGAAAATCGTTTTGAAAAAAAAAATCACCCTCAATATTTTTTATTATCATGACCGCGTCTTACTACCCGTTCAGTTTATACGCACTTACACTAATGTGTGATAGTAGGGCGATTGTGAGATGAAATGTAGGACCTACAGTTTAACGTAGAATCCGAACCAGGGTGGAGGCTTGGCATCACACTCAATACACCCGACCAAGATTCGAACTTCTATCCACACATCATCAGGAGTCTAGTATACCTCGAGATTAGCGTCTTAGACCATGTAGCCACTGAAGTGGGTAAATTATGCTTGTTATAAAATTAATCAATTAAACTTTTGTTTTACCGGTCCCGACACAAATTTATCTGATTACCAAACCCTTCCTTCACCTCTGACAAGACATCTTGTGAATGTGAGGAATGCCAGGCCTCCACCGTGGTTCGGATTCCACGTTAACCTGTAGGTCCTTCATTTCATCTCACAATCACCCTACCACTACACATTAGCGTAAGTGCGTACAACCCGAACGGGTAGTAAGACGCGGTGCTAATAATAATAATAATAATAATTTTGTTTTACGTTAGTAAAGAGAGTAGGTAAAACATAAAGAGAAAAAACTCACTATACCAGGTCCGTATTTTAGCCCAGCTCAACCAGACAAGACGAGACTGGCGTCTATTTTCCACGTGCTCACAGGTGCAGGTGATCCTAAAACTCTGTATAGAAAAATAGTGGATGTATGATAACAGATGTCAAGGTTTGCAAGCTTAGAAAAATAAATTTGAAAGAATTCGGCAGGTTCTCATATTTGATTTGTAGCTGTGTTTTTCTTATCCCCTATCCACGTTATTATTCCCTCCATCCAATGACTAACCAACAATATCTTTTTTGTATCACGGTGACCCAACTTGGTGGCGTAGCTAGCTAACGCGCTAATTTATTGCTGAGCTAGACTGCTGAGAACGGGTAGATCGAGGTTCGAATATCGCATTGGGGAACTGAGGGTGATTTTACCTTAATTATTTTCCACTCTACCTCCACGCAAATGCAAGTTCACTTCCTCTATATTCCACTTTCCTGATTCCTAATCCATGAGTGAAATTAATACTTAAGCGTATAATCCGAACGGGTTATAAGACGCGGTGCTAAGTATTATTATTTTTATGTATTGCATCTATCTACCTAAATGTATTATCCTAAAATTGTTACAATAATCGAGATGGGATGAGAAAGATGTAATTTATATATGTTTACGTTTTCGATACATACAGTAAGTATATTGTGTGTCTGGGCTATATCATTCGTAGCCCAGGAGTATACAGATTTAGCCAGTACTAATGTACCGTTGCTAAGGGGACGCCCGATTGTACAATAGTACATCCTTTCTTTGGAGAATCTTTCCTAATCCCGATAAGATGAGATGATGTTGATAGTGACTATGAAAGTGTAGAACCAGTGTAAGGACTTAAACTTAACATAAGCTTAGTTAACAAAATCCTGGTGACCGTTTGGGTAATACCCCAATGTAACAGTTGGGAATTAAACCAAGGATCCCCAAGCTCGTAGCCAGGTGTGCTGACCACTACACCAGGGGACCAGTTTAAGTTTTCGATTGAAGATAAAGAAGGAAGCCATTTAGGAAAACTCCTAACCTCATTGTAACAGGTCAACCAGGCTATATGAGCCTGACTTTTAGTCCGCGTGGCCACTGAAGCGTATATTTAGAGTCTACTGTGGATTTATTAGACCTAATCAAAGACTAGTTATAAAAATGTATAGTACTTTCTTTAAAATTTGTCGCTAGCTCTTTAATTAATTTTAATTAGTTCTAAGCATTAACGCTTATTCATAATATTTTAGATACTTTAAAAATAAACGAAATTATCAAAATTATATTTACACTTTTTTATAATCAATTGAAACCTACATAAATTGTATGTTCTATTTAATAAGATACATACTGAACAACATTTTCTATGTTTAGTTACACAATATTTTTTATAGTACCATGTCTTACTCCCGGCTAAGGTTATACTCATTTATGTAGCCTACTAATTACGCTAGTGGGTTAGGGATGACTAAGGTTAAATTTAAAAGAAGTGTACCAGCATTCAATTGGAGGGAAAGTGTAAACCCATTTTGGAAAAACCAACCAGACTACACCCTACAGGGGATTCGAACCCTGATCTCTCTGTACTCGGCAGTCTTCTCTAAAACAAGAGTGATGCCTTAGACTATGCGGCCACCGAAGCAGCTTTAATACGAGTTAAAAAATCTACACAAGTATTTTTTTAAATTAAAAGTCTTCATGAATAATTGACAGTGCCATTATTCATCTTTTCAAGTGAGCCTGTTAATTATGTACCTCACTAGATTATGGCCGTGTTCGAAGGTTATTTGTAAAATGACCAAATGAATTAATTTGCATAATTACGAACGATAATAATATCACAGTTGTCATTTCCGACATTGTGCCTGTAATTTGTCAGAGTTGTTGTTAGTAAAATGATATAAACTGAATAATGAAACTATGAACCGTGTCCAGTGTTTGAGTTCTAAATATGACCTAATTAAGCATTTATATGAAGAGTATACCGCTACGTGTCAAATTTATTACGACCGATGTATACGATTTACATATAATTCAAAATTATGTTCTTGGAAAGTTTATAGCAGCCTTAGTAAAAGTATATATTAAAATATAATATGTGAGAATATAACCGTTATTTTTTTATCAAGCTAATTTAACTGCATAGATTAATTTGTATATATAAATTTAATTATAAACTAGTTTGAAATCTATTCATAATCTAAGAAATATTACATTATGATGTTTGTAAAATAGCGTTAAAATAAATTATTTAAAAACTGGTATCTATAATAATAATAATAATAATAAGGGGTGTACGAGTGGCTATTTTTCGTTCGAATCGAGTTGAGTTTCAATTAAAACATCGAGTTTTTTTTAGTTCGATTAATATTTGTACAAGAAATATTTCAAGTTGAATTTTTATAATATAGCCATGAGTAAATCTTAAATAAGTACAAACATATATTTTATAGAATCTTAAATATATATATATATAAAATTGTACGATTTTTTAACTAAATAAAAAGAGGTATTGAAAGAAAATTTGCTATGAATAAAATCAATCAAGGTAAGAGTTTTCACAAAAAGGATCGAAAATTCCAAGTACTCAAATTTTTCGAGTTTTGTAAAAAAAAAAACTTCAATTGGATTTCGAGCGGCTGGTTAGTAAGAATCAGCTTGAACTCGGATTTTTCAGTACTCGCACACCTCTACTAATAATATATTGTCAGTATTAAATATTTATTTACCAAACGGGATTCTTGTGAACAAAATAATAAATGGTTTTGTTTGATTTTTACAGTATTTTATTCATGCTTAAAAAACTATCACAAAAACTTCAACTTCGTATATTTTTCTATTTTTTATATAAATCGAAAACTCTACCAAGAAATATTTAATGAAAGAATAAAACAAAAGATTACATAGGGTTGCACAAAATGTTATTTTGATTTCACCTAAATTCGACCTTCCTCGTCGCTAACATTCGCTTAATTGGTACATATTCGTATATCTTAAACGGTTAGTAAGACGCGATACTATATAAAAAAGCTTGTGTTAATCGAATGATAAGTATAGTTCATACTCAGGGCCTTGGCACGTCTTTAGATGGACCTAAGAGATCACCTAAAGCACAAAAGTTGCATAAGTACTGTACATTTCAACAAAATGTCATTTAAAAATATATATATTGTTCAGAGTTAAATAAGAAAGTAGCTATTTCTGAATTAACATGTATTTAAATATTTTAATCAATATTTTAAAAAAATATTTAAATATTGATTAACAACATAATCACTTTTATGACATTCGTAGTCGCTTTGCTGCCGAGTCACTTTAATATTTAAATAAAAGCTTTAGAAAATATTTAGTAAAAGGGATAACATTTTTGCACACATTGAGGAAGGTAGAGAGAGGAAGCGGTAGGGATAGGTGGATGCTCTCATTTCGAATTTACTTATCTCTTTTTTTCATATCTTTTTCGTCCAGTATTTGGGAACCCCATTATTATTATTATTAAGTCCTTGAACCAGCTTATAACAAACTGTGTACTTTTGTTGTTAGTTTTTCATTGAAGCTTACCGCCAATCCGTGATGAACACATTTACATTGAGCTAGTGGGGGTAGTATGAATGAAATCGATGAAAGTAATGGAAGAGTGAAACTCTATCTGCTCATTCTTAGATACTAAATTTAATAGGTTATAGTGACCACAAGTTGGATGTTGGTTTGGTTTTTTTTATTTTCCTTCTTTACGCCAACACTCCACCTCCAATCCCTCCAAGGAAGAGGTAGGTAGAAAGAAAGGCACCGAAGTGAACTCTCCCACAGAAATAAAAATCGAGCTCAATTTGTTCCTCCCAATAACTCTCGAAAGTTCGAGATCTGATCAATAAGGCATGAGCACTGAATGTATCGGGTAAGCGGATGGAAGACTATGGGCTTTGTGCTGTCTTTCCACCGACACCGATATACATTCGAAATGGAGGATTGCGACACATTTTAAGTACAGTCGGTACACATAAAGATGGCATTTTTGTTTTATCACAACGTCTTACTACTTGTTCAGGATATATGCTGCTGATGATGATTAATATAATGGGATAGGAATGAGAGAAGAAGCATTATAGAATATTAATCTACCCTAATTTCGTGGAAGGAGATTGGAAAACCACCAAGGAAACCCACCCTCAGTAAACCTGTCTGGGATTTGAACCCCGATCTCTCCTTCGTCAGCAGACCAGTCTAACACTAGAATGACGCCTTAGACCGTTCAGCCACTGAAGCGGGTGTATATTTATAGAATACGCTAAGCGTCACATTTGTATTTTGTATTTTTTAAATCACGTTCTACTACCTGCCCTGGGTTACCGGATTTAATTACGTTAAGAATTTTATTATTTGATTTACTTAACGTGTAATCTATGAATCGACTGTTTATATCAGCACACGACATATAAACTAATTTAAATCAAGGACAGATACAAAACCCAGCCCCTGGATGTTAATTTACTACTGTGAAGGGGATGGGAGTGGGGGGGGGGGGAATCACACATCTCCCTGACTATACATTTGTCGACCATGTCTGAATTAGGAACAAGAACTCTTGACTCGGTAGGTTGACGTGCCATCAACTGAGCTAAGGTATTGGATAGTTGAGTTAAAGAAGTGAATATTATGGACTTAAAATTAGAGGAAATGTACTCGCACTCACGTGGAGGGTGAGTAGGAAGCCATTAAGTAAAAATAACATCATAATTAGACCTGGCTGGGTTTCTAGTTCTCAAGCAACTGGTTGGTGACCCACTTCGGTGGCCGCATGCTCTAACGCGCTACTCTCGCAACTAGACTGCCAATGATGGGGAGATCGAGGTTCGAATCTCGTTTTAGTGTACGGAGGGTGGTTTAAAAAATAGTTTACCGCTCTACCTTCATGAAAATTCGAGTAAATTTCTTTAAATATATCCTTCCTAATTTCCTAAAAGAATTAGCTTAATTAGTGCATAAGCTTATATCCCAAACGGGTAGTAAGATACAATTCTAATATATATAGCTGGAAGTTTAACTAGCGCACCCACCAATGTAAGACATAAAATTATATAATTATTCTATAAGCTAAATACAAGGTTTATTAATGTTTGCATGGCGTCTTACCTCTCGTATGGGATCTACGCGTTTTGGTTAGGGATGTAGGGAATGCGAGTAAAGAGCCAGTGATTTTGTGTTTTCTCAAGGCCCTTAGCCCTGTCGAGTGCAAATCTAAAACCATTTTGTGATATGGTGAGTGGGAGGGTGAAAGGCTTCAAAACCGACCAAAGTTGTCTTCCGCGCCAACCAGAACAGATGGATCACGGAAACCATAGCTACCGGACAGGTTTAGTGGAAAAAAATCATACATTTGGAAATATCAGTTTTCTCGAAAACTAGTGAAATTTTTATGTTTATATTTTTAACGCCCCTTCTAAGATAATGTATCACTGTCTGTCAAAAAAATTTATGCAATTGGCAGTTTTCTACTGAAAAATGTCAATTTTATCTATATTTGATCACTGATAAAATTATAGAGGAAGTGTGAGTATAAAAAGTATATATTAATCAACATGCATCAATTATTGAACTAACTGTTTCCGAAAAGAAATTTGCAAAACAATAAAAAATCTTGAAGATAACCGTTTGGTCCCTTGGCTCTGCATTTCCACGCCAAATGAAAAGGGCCAATCGCCTTAAGGCCTAACATGTATTTGGCCAAAATAAATCAATTGATTCTCCAATAGAAACATGTAGTTTAATTTTCTGCACATTATGGTATCAAGATTTCTCGAATATTTGTCAAAGGTGTCTTGAATTTAATAGCTCTTTCTCTTCCTTCAGAATGTTTTTTCATTTAGTTCTTCTATGTTCGTAGCTAGGGCCCAGATGTTTATGAGCGTAATAATTGCTAAATATGCATGAAAATATGACCTAGAAATAACCAAATATGCCTTAAATATGTATGTTAATGATAGTGAATTTTATTAAAAATATGCCTTAAATAAATTAAGTAATTTACAGTAAAAGAAACTAGCCGAGAAATATTTAATTACTGATCTGACAAGCTCACAGCTAATGCAGAGAAACATTCTAGGGATAACTAGGAGAGTCTTTACAATATAAAAGGTGAAGCACGAGGGATATTAGAAATATCAATTATCTAAGTCATTTTAATCGAAATATGACTTTATGCTCTACAAACTGTGGAAATATGACATAAAATATAAAACAGCTCAAAATATGAACTTTAATGCAAAATAAAATGTACAGTAGCCCCATGGCTTCTTTGGTGCTGACTGACAGCTCACAGCTGAGTTTTGACAGTCATCATTTAGGTATATACCTAAATTTTGACTGTCAGAAGTGACAGTTTCTAAACACATGGTTTTTGCAGATCATGTGGTTCAGCGTAAGGTTACATAATTTGGTCTGGTAACTTTTAAAAGCCGTCAGCTCTTAGCTGTGAGCTGTCAGTCAGAGCCAAAGAAATCATGGGGCTACTGTATATATTTAGCGTCATTGTAGCGTAAAACATGTTTATAATTCATCACACATTAAATTCAAGGTGAAACAAAAAATATGATTTGTTATAAACGTCCAAGCCCTAATCATAACATAATTATATTCAACAACAGTTGATATCACCATGTGAAAAATAATTACACTCTATGTTTCTACAGAATAAATATTTGATGTATTTTGTCCAAAAAAATGTTTATGTTATTTAAGTAGGTGTGATCTTATATTTAGTCTAGCGTCACACTTGAGGAGTACAAATTGATAGGTATGACTATGAAATTAGTCCTATGCGTAGGAAATTATCTAAACGTTCTACTGGAGAAATAATTGTTTTATTTTGACTAAAAAAAACTATTTACTATGAAAACTGTAAAAAAATAACACCTTTACTCGCGTTGACTTCCATCCCACATTAATGAGAGAAAATAGATGGAGAATTACTAAAACTGTCTATGGAAAGTTTTGTGTCTAGAAAATCAAATCGATGACAAATTTCCCGCCCAGGGTATACGGCAAGAAATGAAATCATCCCGTGAAACAGACCTAGCCAAACCTAGTAGTTATTACAAATTATAAACTCTTGAGATAACTCGGAAATGCTGAATCTGTAAATCTTTGCATTACACTTGGTTGACTTTAAGCGCTCTTTATAACTGGGTTGAATTTACAACGAAGGATGAAACTGGAACTGATAGAGAGGAATAAATTAAAATCTAACTATAAGCCCACACATATTAATGTAGGGTATGATTGTTTTATTTATTTAAAAAGCTTTTTCCTGTATCATATATTTTTTCTTTCAAACTATAGTAGGATTTTAGTAGATTATTTAATAGTGTTATTTTATAGGTAGGCCACTGATTTTTTTAGCACAGCGTTTTACTACCTATTCAAGTTATGAACATGTGTACTAACTACGCTAATAAGTTAGGTAAAAGTAAGGTTGAATTTAGAGGAAGTATATCCGCATTTTCGTGGAGCAAGAGAGAAAGTGGAAAAGCATTTAAGGAAAAAATAAACAGTACAGCCGTCCGGGGTTAAAACCCCAATCTCCCTGTCATCATCAGTCTAGTCTATTGTGAGAGTGAAACGTTAGACCACGTGGCCAACAAATCAGGTTTAGGTACTGATAATATACATCGAAAGTTGTTTAAGATCATAATCCGGGTGTATGAATATATTACTCATAATAATGGCATGTGCGGGCTACCTCAATTTGTGGAAATATTAGCCAGTACTAATGTACCGTTGCCGTGGAAAGATTAGCCAGTACTAATGTACCATTGCCCATAGGACGCCCGAATGTACTGATCGTACATCCTTTCCGTGGAGGTTATTCCCACGTTCCGATGAGATGAGAGTGTGATTACAGTGAATATGAAGGTTTGAAGTTAGTGAAGGTCTTAACCTAACTAAAGCCTGATTAACCGAACCATGATGACCATGGGAATTATTCGCCTTTAAAGAAAAATCCCCTTTACCAACCGGGAATCGAACCCTGGACCTCTAGTTAAGTAGCCAGAAACTCTGACCACTATACCACAATATTGGTTTTATTACTGCATTAAATTAGTTTAGGTAGCTTTAAAAATATCCGTTAATAATCTAGCTTATGCATACCAAAGTAAGATAAAAATTATTATACAAGTATAGTCATATTGACATGATAAGAGCCTTTTTATAAAAAGTGCTAAAAATAGCTATAAAGTAGTATTGATCTAAGATTCCTAGCTCTACAACTGTTAAATTGTCACAATTTGTCAGAAAAACCTTTTGAAATGATAGATGAGGATCCTTTTCCTATTATCCGACTATACATTCTGTTTACGGTAACTTTTTTCGTGTGTGACACTAATTAAGTAACTCAAAATATTCATTTCCGTTTTTAAATATGATGCAGATGTGTTTGGTCACTTTTGAACAACAGCATAAGCTTAAGTAAAACCCAGCAATTTATTATAAGTGATTTCATATCTTGTTGTAGTGGTTCAAGTCCAGGATTCGTCTCTCAAATAGGAGTGTATCAGTATCGTGCAGTGGAGTGTTGCCAGGGTAAGCCTAGTTTAAGTTAGGATGGTTGGGGACGCGAGTTAGAGTTAATGATTTTTGCCATTTGTATGGTAAAAAAAATATCATTTTTTACTTAATAATTAAAATATTTTGTTTGGGAAATAATTATGAATACGAAATCAAATATTTCATCATTAAATATGATTAGTTTGATTTACTACCCACAGTCCTAATCGTTTGGGTTTGTAAGCTTATGTACTGATTACAATAATGGTTTTAGTGATTAGGAAGTTTATATTTATAGGAAGTGTAACCGCAATTGCGTAGTGGGAGAGTGGAAAACAATTTCGGGAAAACCACCCTAGGTGCACCAGACTGAGATTACAATCTTGATCTTCATATTATCGGCAGGCTATTCTACTTCTAGAGTAGCGCGTTAGACCACGCGGCCACCGAATCGCTACCGTTAAATCAATGTTTTGATCACCCCTGTTTTCTCACAAAATGTTAATTTATCAGGTACACAAATAGTATAGGAAAACCCGCAGACGAAACTTTCTAAAAACCACTGACAAAACGACAGGCTGTCGTGTATGTCAATTTAGAACATTTAATTTTCTTTCCCCGCTCTCTTACCAGTTGTTGTGGTTCCTAAACCCCCCGGCTCCCCTTACCTTTTTTTTTACCCAAGTCTTACAGCATTCTCCTCATTCATCACAGCGGCGCAGATTTCTTCTCTTGCATCCTTTACTTGCGTTGAACTTCTTCTTTAATTTTTTTTTCTTTACTCTTTCTCTCTTTCTTTGCTCCATTTTTTAGTCCTTCAACCTCGTGGTCCATAAATTACCACGTGTCCCCCGACTGACAGGCAAAGAAACGAGAGTGAATGAACGACTCTGAAATTAATAATGAGGTTTTAAACCAAGATGCATTTATAATGCACGCCATCATTCTCTCATTTGGTTGGAAGCTTTTTGGGCCGAGACGGAAAGGTTGGCAGCTCATAAGATTTTTTTTTTTTTTTGAACTAAGCTTTCGTTGGATGAAAATCATTTCTCGTGTTTTTATTAGTTTCAAAAAAATGTTTAGCACTGATTATTAGATTAACTACCCGCTATACTACCACTATACGCCAAGGTACTGATTACGTTATTGAATAAATATGAGTAAATTTGAATTGCGAGTAATTTTAACCTCATTTGAGTGAAGGAAGGGTGAAAAACGTTTTTTAAGAAATCACCCTTAGTATACCTGACCAGGATTAGAACATACATCTTCTCGTCACTGTCAGTCTATTCTTATCGCTAGAGGGATGCCTTAAATTAGACAAATGGCGCACAACGTTTTTTATCCAAAGAGTTGGGTGTTGGCTTCTGCTCCCTCTGCCCCTAAATTGAATGTACCACTCCATCCCCACCCCTGAAAATCCAAAACACCCCTGGGAGAAAGGAGGGGGGATAAAGCTTAGGTTTGTAAATATTGCCTTAGACTATTTGATTATTGAAGTGGGTAGTATTATAGCAGCAGTTTTATTATTATTGATATATATATATAAGACTGAGCAAAAAATAATGGTTGTATAAAAGTTTTATTTAAATATTTAATTTAATTTAATTATTGTAAATAGAAATATGCAATTTTAAATATATTAAACTTGCATAATATATTATATAGTATATATATATATATATAATAGTATATATATACTATTTATATTAGTATAAATGATTTTATAATTAGATATATATACACTATGTATATATATACTGTATATATATATAGGCTATATCAATTATAGTCCAGTTTGTGGATAGAATAACCGGTACTAATGTACTATTGCCCAGGTGACGCCCGAATGTACTAATCGTACATACTTTCCATAGAGGCTTTTTCCCGATGAGATTAGGAGATAATTATAGTGAATATTAGGGTATGTAACCAGTAGAAACTTTTAACCTAAACTTAAAGCCCAACAAACCAAAACTTGGTGACCGTTGGGATAATTCTCCTTTCGGGAAAATTACCCATGGTACGAGCCGTGAATCAAACCCGGGACCCCAAGGTTGGTAGACAGATGCGCCGACCAACGGAGTTGGTTAACCAAGTTAAAATATTTGTTGTTAAACGTCGTATTTAAAAAAAATGCTTTATTGTTATTTGTTTCTGGTTTGCATGATTATTACTATGCTGATTTACCTAATAGGTTTTGTTTGTCAGTTAACTAATGTTTACCTTAAAATTACAAACAAATTAGATATTAAAAATGATCCGATCTTGGAATCAAACATAACACCAACCTGCGTATAACTGGATCACCCGGTATAAATGTGATATTTTAGAACAAACATTGAGGTGCATTTCACTGTTCTATGAGAACCTCTATTATTTAATAGGGCTTTCAGCAACAAATCATCTGTTTAATGTATTTATATTTATCGAACTATAGGATAGATATGAATACATATAGCTGTACGACCATAGCAATGTATCTAAAACACAAACTAAATTATTAGAATCTGAAATGTATATCAAAATAACATTCACTCTCATCATTCTGTTCCTTTGGGCTTAGGTCACTGGTACAGCACAATTATTACAAAAAGGGTAGTTTTGAAAATACAATTTATTTATTTTTACAGTTAACATTGGTAAAATTTTATTATTTTATTATTGTTATTTTATAAGTAATGATAATTTCTACCAAAAGTGACAGCCTCATATTACTTGACGTATGACTAAGTGAAGGTAGATCAAGTACTTTTTTTATCTTTCAGATAAGCATATTTCTATGAAACCTGAATCTTACTAAATAATGATATTTAAGTGAGTGATTAAAAACAAAATAGTCTGTTGTTTTTTTATTTGTTTTATGTAAATTCACTTTTCATTTTTTAATCAATAAAAGTAGAACAGAAAAGTTTGAGATATTTTTATTTGGAGATCGACAAACACTTGCAGATTTATTTAGTTTTAAATATATCTAAACATTTACAAAAAAAAAAGATAAACCGAAGGACTTACATTTTTTTTGCTTGTTTTGATATTTTTTTACCTTCATGGAAAAGTAGTTTCTCAATATCAACAGTCACAAGTAATTCTCGACGGGACAAGAACAAAGGAGTCATCTATCAAAGTCTTCGGCAGTCCTAGAGGGTTGTTGAAGAACGATTGTTCTGTTTGTGTGTGTGTGTGTGTGTGTGTGAGAGAGAGAGAGAGAGAGAGAGAGAAAGATTCACTGTGTTTACGTGTTTGACCTGAGGTCGGTTTCTGTGGGTCTTTTTGAGCTAGGGAGGGAAAAAACACCTCCAAGATTGAGGACAAAAGATCTGAAAGAGATAAAGAGAATGGAATCAAGGTATTAGATTTTAAAAGGGAATTCAGCATTGAGTTTATTTTTTATTCAAAATGTATAACGCAAACTTTATGGACTGACTGATAATACTATCAGCACAATATTTATAAACTAACCTAAATCTATAAGCGACACAACACCCTGTCCCCCAGCCGTCGAATATTCACCGTGAAAGAGTAAACCTACATTTCATTGGCGATACATTTTTCATCCTTGGCTTGGATCGAAACCCAAGACCTTTAATTCGATAGAGAGACATACTACTGACAGAGCTTTTGTGTTTGACTAAGCTTTAATAGAGGATGCCTTCTGTTATTTAAATAAATTATTATATTAAATGGTTCTTTTAACCTGTTTAAAAGGATTCAACCATTTTTTTTAGAGTAAAATGATCTCTTAGAAAATACAAAACTTTTTTCTGTCAACATTAATGAGATTTTTATATAATCAGCGCATCGTTATACTTGTTCAGGTTACACGCACATGTACTAATTATGCTAATGAGAGAGAGATGAAGAAAGAGAGTTGCATTTCGAGTAAGTGTACCTGCATTTGAGCAGAGGAAGAGTGGAAAACCAATTAGCGAAAAAACTCAGCGTACTCAATCGGGACTCAAACATTTATCTCTCTGTATTCATCCTAGCCTTTTGCGAGAGTGACGCCTGAAACTATGTGGCCACTGAAGCTGGTATATGAATATATCATATTAGTTATATTAACTTTTGTAACTGTTAGAAACAATCTTTCCTAATAGAACCCTAATATATTTATTGTACTTCCTTACTTATTAATAATAATAATAATAATAATTAGCACCACGTCTTACTACCCGTTCGGGTTACACGCTTTAAGTACTAATTACTTTAATGGATTAGGAATTGGGAAGGTTGAATTAGAGTGAAGTGAACCCGCATTTGCGTGGAGGGAGAGTGGAAAACTATTTAGGAAAAACCACCCCAGTTCACCCGACCGAGATTCGAACCTCAATCTCCCCGTCCTCGGCGGTCGAGCTCAAAACGACAAGCTCGTTAGCCAACTATGCCACCGAGGCTTACTTATTAATCTTACGTCAGTGTAATGTGACAATATTTTCTTCAAGGAATGCAGGGTAATCATATAGTATAAAAAATATCTCCAACCAGTATTTGAGCCAAAACTTCCCTTTCACCGGCAAGCGAGACTGACACCTTTATCCGTGTGCCCACCGGAGAGGATTGCTATCAATTCTAAACCGAAGCTGACAAGTGAGTAGAATAAATAGTCTCTCTGAGAAAAACCTTTAGTGACAGGGCCCCATTTATCCCGTTTGTAGCTGTATTTTTTAGAAGGTGTTAAAGAAATATTGCATGTCTTGTTTATGTGCCGTGACTGGAAATGTAGGGATAAGTGAGAATTTGGTTTCAGGGTACAAGTATGTTTCCAGTGAGGGGTTACTTTGGATGCTGGACACGAATTCTAAAACATTTTGTAAGGTGTCAGACTTCTGTGCTGGGGTATGGGGTTCAATCCTCGGTCTAGGC
This sequence comes from Timema shepardi, assembly GCA_902151425.1. NCBI lineage: Eukaryota > Metazoa > Arthropoda > Insecta > Phasmatodea > Timematidae > Timema > Timema shepardi. The sequence goes on along the minus strand of CABFVX010002733.1, from coordinate 84,425 downwards.
ACAGATTTATCTGATTACCAAACCCTTCCTTCACCACTGACAAGACGTTTATTAATCACAACTTGTGAATGTGGGGAATTGCCAGGCCTCCACCATGGTTCGGATCCCACGTTAAACTGTAGGTCCTCCATTTCATCTCACAATCACCCTACCATTACACATTATCATAAGTGCGTATAACTGGAACGGGTAGTAAGACATGGTGCTAATAATAATAATAATAATAATAATAATAATAATAATAATAATAATAATAATAATAATATACTATTCAATTGAGATTAAATAATATATTTATCTTAGTAAAAACATATTAAGGTGGCCGCCTCTGTCAGCGAGAAAGTATCAATCGCTGTCAGGCCACACTGCTTAAACACAATGATCTGTGTTATTCTTTGTGACTAAATATATATTCTGTCTAGGATTATACTTCCTCTCGCTCTTCACCTATAACCACCCTTTGTCATGTCAATAAGAAATAATTTACACTCTTTTACAGAAAAACACGTTGTGTGGACCACAGAATGTAAATAATTAGCTTTAATTATCACTAATTTTCTACAATTATCTTTTAACTCTGAGTTTGTTATCTATAAAATAGGTACATGTTTTATCTGATTTAGTTTATTGTTTTTCCCCCCGTGTTTTCAGAAAATTTCAGATTATATGTAAATTCGGACTACCAAGGTTTTACTATAAATTTAACTACAAATCATTTTAACTACATTATATAAAATATAGGTATACTAGATTTAACATGATTTTATGTATATATGTATGTAGTATACACTGATTAATATAACTATAATTAATAAAACTATATCAACTGCATGCTTGTATATTCTTAGCTATATTGATAAAATCTATCAACTGCTTACATAAAATAGTGAACCAGCTTTAATAGAAAATTTATATAACTATGTTTAATTGGATCCAAAATATTATATATCAATTGAATACAAATTTATATTTCATGAAAATTAAGTAGTTTAGAAACGTTATACCTACAAAAATATATTGTAAAGAAATATCCAATGATTAAATATAATATGTTATCAAGTTTTACCAAATTTTATTGTATTTTAAAATCAGTGTAGTACAACCTTTAATAACATGTGGGCCAATTTGCATAATGCAGCGAACATAAAGGGCCACAAATTAGTTAACAAATAATTATTAATAATGGTAATAAAAAGTAGAACTTTTCCTAAAAAATTCTTAAAACAAATATGAAAGTAGAATATATTAATAATATGACTACACCAACTATATTTGTGAGATGGCTTAGCTTGTTTTTTGTGCTGCAGATTTTTTTATAATATTATTGATAAAGTATATGATAAGATTACCAATCATACTCTTTCAAGAGTAGCCTGTTTGTACTCTTTTTGAGGCGGTAAAAAAGCGCACTCTTACCTCTCACTTATTGGAGCAATTAGCCTAATAACTAATGTAAAGAACTCTTTCTGAAACTTTTCATAACTATTCCACAGAAAACCAGAATTGGTCGTTTTAAGACCGGAACAAGTCAAAGTATTATTTCAATTGAATAGTATTATGAACTATATTGATAAAACTATTATTAATCCTTATTTAGTGAATATTATAGCCAATTTCAGTTAACAATATACGCAATTTTATATGTTTAAGTTAAAAATATTATTTGAGTAGGCTAAAATCAAGACATTTCTCTACCATAGATATACAAATAATATAATAGTTTCACTGATTTGAATATTTATGGATAGTTTTAAGTTTCCTGAATTTTCCAGGTGTTCTATATTGTCCCTGACTGTGGCCACATATATCAATAATAAGTTATGTAATTGATGTGATTTCTGCATTCACATTAATAGAATACGTAAAAAAAAAAGATTCTCAATCACCCACAGCTCAGTCATAGATTGTCATAGAATGTACTCTTCTTGCAGGATCCATACATGTTAATAGGAGACTATTAGTAGTTGTTTTTTTAATTAGCGCGTCTTACTACCTGTTCACTCTATACGCATATATATAACTACTCTGGTGGAATAAGAATGAGGAAGAAAGCATTTTAGAGGTAATCTACCCGCATCAACGAGGAGGGAGAGTGTAAAACCATTCAGGAAAAAATAGCCTTAGTAGATCCGACCGGGATTCAAATCCCGATCCCCCCGTCATCAGCAGGTCAGTTTGAACCGAGAGTGACGCCCTAGAAAATTCTGTTACTGAAGGGGGCGGGGTCTATTATTAATTTAAAAAACAAATAAGATATGTTGACTTACGCTGTTCTAAATAATCAACAATACAGTTGAAAAGGAATGGCTTGGATCTGTCTAAGTTATAATATATTTTTCCTCTTCTTGATAAGTACTTGTTTATCGGTTAGAGTCTCTCCTGCAATTCTCTCCGAAACTCTGCAATCCGATGTGACGTCACATGTCCAAGACACACGGCTCGGGTCTTGTCATCATCATTACCGTGTCCTTCCTCTCCACCCCCTCCCACACACTTCTTCCTCTCACCATCCCCTTTTTGCCCATTTTCCTGCATCTGTCGCCAGTAGGGGGAAGTTTTGGGAGAGGGGAGAGGGTCAGAACCATCACGTGTACAACAGGGAGATGATGATTCAAAGAGAGAGAGAGAAAGAGAAACCAAATGTTCTCGTCCCAAGCCCCCTCCATGTGTGGACTGGTCTCATTCATCCCTTTGCAGGTGGGTGGAGGGAGAAAAGAGCAATGGAGCGTGGTGTGGGGTGTTGTGTCCACTGACTGACTGATTGAGGATTGATGAGTTGTAGAAACATTGGCAGTATTACATCATATTACATCATTCCGGGAGTCCAGAACATGTTGTTATGGACAGTTTTTCATTTGTAAAAGGGGGGAAAGAGAGAGAGGGGTATAGAATATTAGGGAATGTGTACTACATGGGTTTGGATACAGGACTATGATTAAAATAAATAAATAAATGGGAAAGCCTACGTAGCACAAAACTTTCTCCTGGATAAAATACATTTTTGAAATTACCTTTTTTTTCTTGTCTTAAAATATCTATACTTCCAGCTTATATTAAGGCGAGATAAAACGTGATTATTTTAAAAATTGATTTTAAAACGAACAACTTATTTTAAAAAATAAATAAAATATTGTTTCTGTATGGAATTTAGTTTTAATTTTCTACACACAATAATTTCAACAGTTTTTGTATGTCAGTTATGAGAATTTTAACAGGAGTTTCCTCTTCATTTAAAATTCTTTGCTCGAATGACACTATGCTCATGACAGATTCCAGAATCGTTAAAATTACCGTCTGTGGATAATTATATTAACTGTCTCTGCTGAAGCAATACTTTTATTTCTTTTGGCTAAAAAAGGGTTTTTGCTATAAAAATGTAAATATACAGAACTTTACCCATACCGTAAACTAACTAAATTATGTGATTTATTTGGACAGAATGTCCCAGAAATAATTCAATTATTTAATTTCAGTCATTTAACTTGTACTTTTAGAATCAACCGTTTGTATCATCCCACGACTTTTAATCTAACTTTCATATAGAACAAACACCTACACAGCACACATTTCACCATTAATAAGTTTTCCAGCCAAACCGGAGAATCGAGCCCAGGACCCTTAGCTCAGTGGGAAGTCAAGACACCATACCGACTGAGTTAAGGTATGATTCTTTTCTCAGATTATTATTTTTTAACTCCTCTTTACGATCCTAAATGTCGCCTCTACTTGACCTTCTCATACGTGGGTACGTCACTATTCTGTCAACGTGGTGTGGTCAAAATCCACTATTTATTGAGTCATGATTAATGAACGACGCAAAGACCATCAATTATTTCACAGGATGGAAAGAAGGGAGTGGGGAGGGGGCGGTCCCCATATAACATGAGCATCTGAAAATTTATCTCCACAGCCCCTTCCCCCCAAAAGTTCCTGGGACAGTGCCTATGACCGGAAACAGTTGTTATAAACATAGAGGCTATGTTCATCATCGTATCCCCTCCACCACTCCCAACTACCGGCTTCCGGTAGACCTCTGTTTGAAATGATTTGTTATTGATGTGTGTCCCATGACGAATTAATAAGATGTTGATAAAAAAAAGTTATTAATAATAACTTATACGTCACCGACGGAATAACCGTTGCGTGTGGATCCCATGATCTCTGTCTGGTTTTTACTAAAACGGTAAATTTGGGCTTCGAATCCCGGAATGAATATACTGAGGGTGGATTAATTTCTCTAAATTTTTTCTCATTCTCCTTCCACGTAAAGGCAGCTACATTTCCCTCAAAAGTATACATTTCTCATTGTTCATTCCGGTTATAAAGTGGTGCTATAATACAAAAAAAAAGGAAATGCTACGTACTCTGAATGAACTTTCTCGATCAATTGTTTAGAATGGAGATATTTACTCAAAATTCGTAATATAAATACACTAGCAAACCCGAGAACAATTGCTTTAGACATACGTAACATATTCTTTATTCATGATTTTAAATTTCATAATTTTATTTTTATAGAATTAAAGTTTTCATTTTATATTTGTACCAACAAAATATATCGATATTGGATCCCCGAGGGCCAACATTTCGTATTAAAATTTTGATTTCTGGTTAAAATTTTCGTTATTTTTCTAGGGAATGCACATCTTATGTTTATCGCATTGCTATTAAATTTCTCTTTTATAAATTTTGAACAATAAAATAGGTAATTATTGACTATTGAGTCTAAAATGAGAGAGATATAATCTTTAAGGCCGATTTTGAGAAAATTGAATTTTTGACATTTTATTAGGGGTTACATATTAATGGTTATTGCATTGCTTTTAAGCTCCTCCTTTATAAATTTTGACCAATAAAATGTAAATATTGACTATTTAATTTAAAATGATAGAGATAGATCATTGTTGTACAAACATTTCTCCTAAGAGGTTAAAAGAAAGAGAACATACACTTTTTGACAGTTATACTCATTTCAAACTCTATGCAACTAGAGAATTATTGTGTTAAAACTCAAGTAGTATCTCCTTACAACTAAAGCTCACAAAATTGTATTAATATATCTTCCAATATCTCAGAAACTGTTGGTTTTATAAAAATGTATTTCATATACATTTTTTTATGGTACTACAATTTATATATCTGCGTATACATTGAAAGTTATTGGTTTTATAAAAATATGTTTCGAATAAAATACATGTATGGATCTACATATTTGCGATGATACATAATTTAATATCTCAAATAGTTTCGGAGATCTGATTTTTAAAAAATGAGAATTTACGCATCAGACGGAACCCTTAGAGTCATTTTGATGAAATATTGAGAGTAGCTATTTTGTTTAGAATATTTAAAAATGTTTGGAAATGAAAATTTAATCAAAATCGTTAGAGCCGATTTTGAGAAAATTGACTTTGTTTTCTTTTTGCCTTTCACTACCCTTAATTTTATGGTTAGCTATCCAATTTCAAAAATCCCATGGGGCAACCCTATGAAAACCCTAGAGACAAAGTTTTAGCCCGATCGGTAAATAGTTAAGCTCTAGTCAGAGATACAGACAGACTGATGGGAATTCACAAATAACTTTTTCGGATTCGGGGGGTCATGAAACGTCAAGCTTCATCAAAATCTTGAGTTCAATTTTCTTGGCGATCACAATAATTTCTCTTTCACATGTGGTTCGGTACACAGCTCGACAGCGAACGTGGAGATTTGTTTTTGAATAAGGAGTGTAACTAAAGCGTTGCTATCAAGTTATAATTATTTTTAAAGTTCGATTATTATTTCTTAGTTCTCACAAAATTAACTAGCTACAACTTTGAGTCTGCTGTACAGAATTGTTTTTCATTTAATAATCATTGTTAACATGATTTTATTTTTTATCGACATGAATTCTGTGTAAAACATTTTGCAAAAATAAAAAGTCTGTGTATTCAAGAAGAAAAGTTAGAAATTAAAAACTTGGTAGAGCGTTACCTAATATTATTCTAGAAAAACTGACAAAATTAAATTATTATAACAATCCCAGCTCAAGAGTGATTGATAAATTCGTAAAATCTAAAGAAATAAGAATTGAGTTTTTATTTAAAATAGTGTAAGTACTTTTAAGATTACCTTGATGTGTGTTTTGTAAATACATTTTCCATATATTAATGTTGGGCTTTATTTTAAGATATTTAATGTTTGCCCCTTAGCTACAGATAAGAATAAGATTACAATATGTAACAATGTAAAAAAGGGGGTGACCTGGTGGTCTAGGGGTGAGGTGTCAGACTTCTATGCTGGCGGCTGGGGTTCAATCCTCGGTCCCGGCACAGATTTATCTGATTACCAAACCCTTCCTTCACCTTTCACCTCTGACAAGACATCTTGTGAATGTGAGGAATGCCAGGTCTCCACCATGGTTCGGATTCCACGTTAAACTGTAGGTCCTTCACTTCATCTCACAATCCCCCTATCATTACACATTAGCGTAAGTGCGTATAACCCGAACGGGTAGTAAGACGCGGTGCTAATAATAATAATAATAACAATGTAAAATGTTAGCCTAATTAAATTATATGTAACTAAAGATTAAATAGGTATCATAGTTTTGAATATTTGGATTCGTACGCCATCTGTTATTTTGGCTATGAGCGGACACTGTATTTTACAATATTAAAAACAGTTCAGAAACGTAACACTCATTCTTAACATATTTAAGTGTTACAGAAGTGAGCAGTGAGATTCTGGAAAGGGGGGGGGGTAGAGATTTGCGTAAGAGATAATCCCAAAGAAAGAAATGTTAGGTACTGAAATATTTGTGTAAATCCTTGGATTGGTTATTTTGGGTATAACAATTAAGTTTACCATCTTTTGGATACCTAAGACCCGTTGCAGATAGCCATAACTCTCGTATTATTTTAAAAGTGGTTAGTTATCATTAAAACCTAATTCATGCCAAGATAGAGAATAAAGGCCTAAGCGTGTTTAAATAGAATTAAATTATCTACTTTTAATGTTTGATCATTTTAAAAAGATAATTAAAAGATGATTCACTTAAGTTAAAAATGACAACCTGGACACGGGAATCAAACCCAGGAATTTTGACTTTGCGTGTCAATGCTCTAGCACGTGCAAAGCTAAAGTTCCCGAATTCAATTCCCGTGTCCAGGTTGTCGTATTTAGCTTAATTGAGTTTGATTCATCTATCTTGATATGCTATATATAGCCATCACATATATATTTGGGATGCACATGAATTAATAATTAATTATAAGGTGAGATTAGCACGTTTTAAAAGCCATTTTTACGTGAAATATTGTTGATCTAAGATTAAGGCAAATGCTTAAAAATATTAAATAAGATAATTTACATTTTCTACAAGAATCACAACAGAAGATATTAGGATAAATGAGGATTATTTTAGTGGTTTCGAAGAGCTAGATTTTTATATTCTTATAAGAAGTATTTCGTTATGAGTAGTATTTATGTTGAATTAACTATCCGGTGCCCTTAAATCAGATAGTAGACAATAAACTGGAACTATACACTTGAAAAAATGTATCTCGGATCTGTTAAAATTTCATACTTAATTCAGTAAAATTAATTTGAACTAAATACATAATTAATCCCAAAGTATTCAAATTTAATAAAAAAAATTGCGATACATTAATCAATTAAGACTTATTTAACTTGTGCGAAAGAAAAAATGAGTTGTTCAAATATAGGCGTAATCTTGACCTTGCTTTTTTCATGTTTTACTTTGTGATTAATTTTCTTCAACTGTACAATTTCTCCCAGAAACAAATTAAATCTTAGAATGACAAAATTAAATTGCTTATTGACAGAAAGTTTGTTACACGCAATTTTATTCTCAATATCTATATTCTATTCCTTCACTAAATAAGATTCATTTTTTTGATACTTATTTTCTGTGATGAGGTCATATTGAAAAGGGATTTTTTTTAACGAGTTTCTCATTTCAAGAAAAATATTTAGTTGAGGAACATTGAATTCATTTTTTTAACTCCTAAAAAATACTAAATATTAAATTCTAGGTATAGGACCGAACATGTTTGAAATTTTTACTTTACTGTTAAACTTTACATGGGTGTGTTATTGGTTTAAGTTTTATAAATAGTTATAAAAAATAATTCCCACTCTCTTTATCCCATAGCAATATTTGTATTTGATTCTTCTGGAAAAATAATTTAAATGTATATTTTACCTCTATCTATATACAACATCAAAATAATAGATTACATTTTAAATATATTTTAGTAGTATTACTACACACATTTCTCTAAAATGGATAAATTATTTTAACAAAATTACAAAATTTTTAAACGTGTTGTTTTTTATAAATACTATAAAGTTCCTAAAATGGTATTACTTATTCCCTTCAAACATAGAAAATGATATTAACTTTTAAATTTAATCTTCGTCAGTATTATTCTTAAAAAAATATAAATAATTTTAAATCAATAAATAAATACATATCAAACAACTTGATGCCTATAACTGTATATAATATTAAACAAGAATATATAGAGTTTCCTATGAAGAATAAAAATTAACATTAAAGTCTAAATTAAGATATAAAAATACTTTTTTGAAAAATGTCGAACCTCACTCTGAAATATAACCCTGGGATTGGACAGATACATTATTTATTTCTGAGCAACACATGTTATTTCAATTAATTATTTAAGGCAGTGATTCTGTATATCATGATTTCTACTCTAGTTCATATCTCCGTTGTATTAAACGAATAAAAAAAATCATCAAGTTAGATTGAACCATGTATTTTATAAAACACTAAAAACCTTTTTAACAATGGTTTTATTTGTAATAAAAGTATAAATTTTGGGATCTACTTTTACTACTAATCAATCATTTTATTCATGAAATGTTTAGATTGTTCTTTGCATAATATAAATATATATAAACTACAAGTACTTAAACAAAAACTTGATTTAATATAACCTTAATTTATGTTCGTATATTAAAAGATCGTTTCATATAATATAGTTTAGTACCCGTATTCAAAAGATAAACTAAACATCAAAATGAATAAAGTCTTGGAAATTTGAGACAAGACTTTTGATATATGGAGCGCTAAGCAATATTTGAGAATACTACTGATAACCTATTTACTGGAGCAATAAAAAATTCACATCACTTTTTAAAACTTGTTCTTGAAATAAAAAGTAATTTACTGACTTTCTAGAATGTTTTAGTAGTCCTTAACTTCCGCATCAGTAAAGTTTTAATATATTTTAGCTGAAAAAGCAATATTTTTATAAACGCTTAAAAATATTATTCTCATTCGTCGAAAAACTGGTATAATTTAAATCCTTTGAAATATTTATTATATTAATGATTTTAATATACAAACGAATTAAGAAAGAATAAAACTGTTATCAGCCGATAAACGTTGTTATTTAAAGAGGTAAGCTACGTCATAAGTGGGCACACAAGTACTGAGACGTTAGTCTCACCTGGTCTGGTTCTTCAGTGATGGGAAGATATGTGTTCAAAACCTGGCCAGGTGTTTATTTACTATATATATATTTTCCAACTTTCCCTCCATAAAAAATTCTGGTAAATTTCCTCTAAATTCAACTTTATTGATCCTAACTACACTAGTGTAAATATTTTTGTATCCCTGAACGGTTATTAATACGTTGTTTTGACAAATGCATGTGGGTTTAAAAATAAATGTTGTAACCATATAAATAACCCTGAAAATAACTAGTTCAAATCCTGACTAGAAGCTCATCATTTATCGTTATCTTTCTCCTCTTCTATCATGGGACACTTGTTGACAAACTCCGTGAAACCACGGTTTAGCCATGGTCTGCTGTGCGGGTTGTTGCTCTCGTTTGGTACAGGGGTAATAGTGTACACCGGCGACCACAGGCTACCCAAACTTTTCACTGCGAGTGGATCAGGGTAGTCCTCTGTCAAGAGATACACACTATTAGTTTATATGTATATTTTTTGTAGAAGTATCGTTAACATTTAATTTTTTTATTTGAGGTATTTAGTGTGAACCTTCTGAACTGACTGATTATATCAACACACGAGTGACAAAGCGAATATATTAAGGTATAATGTGTGGATCAAAAAGAAAGAGTAGGTCATGTAAGACGTGGCTAAATGTTGTAGACGACATTCTGAAAAATAGAAACATTGAGAGTTTTAAGAATCAAAGAATATGTATGACTTGGTTTATGGTTGAAGCGAAGGGAGTTTGCAAGGATAGGGAAGTGTGGAGAAAGTTAGTGAGGGCGGATTAAGTACGGAGTTGTTTTTTTAGATATAGGCACAGTTTCTTGTCTACTCTGTAAGGGAATGACGTCATTAGATTATGTGTATGTGTGTGTGTATGTATGTGTGTAGTATGTATGCATGTGTGTATGTATGTATGTATGTATGTATGTATGTATGTATGTATGAGTGTGTGTGTGTGTGTATGTATGTATGTATGTATGCACTGTATGTGTGTGTATGTATGTATGTATGCATGTGTGTATGTATGTATGTATGTATGTATGTATGTATGTATGTATGTGTGTATGTGTGTGTATGTGTGTATGTATGTATGTATGTATGTATGTATGTATGTATGCACTGTATGTGTGTGTATGTATGTATTTGTGTATGTATGCATGTGTGTGTATGTATGTATGTATGTATGTATGTATGTATGTATGTATGTATGTATGTATGTATGGGTGTATGTATGTTTGTGTATGTATGTTTGTGTATGAATGTTATGTATGTATGTATGTATGTATGTATGTATGTATGTATGTATGTATGTATGTATGTATGTATGTATGTATGTATGTATGTTTATAAACCTAGAACAGACACAACACACCCAGACCTCAGCTCTTAGTTCATCACTGTGAAAGGTGAAACCAACATTTCATAACCAATCATTTTTCTCTTCCATGCCGGGAATCGAAACCGTGCCAAAGTAATAAAACACGCTACCAACTGAGCTGAAGCAGCGGACCTATATCTTTTACAACTAGGCTTTATTAGAAGCGTACTGTGTTTTAACTATTTGAAATACCATCCGACCGAAATAAACAAATCCCAACCTTCCATGCACTAATCAATTTGAATGTTAAGTCTTATTAGGTTTATAAATATCCTTATTAATTAATAACCTAAGGAACAGTAAAAAAAATGCCTTCCATTCAAAGCATGCTTCAAAACGCAGAAGAGCTTACTTTCAAAACAAACCTCATTTTGGCTTTTGTGAAATTATCAATAGCCTTGAGACTCTCGAAGACGCAATACTTCTTACAGTTGAGACTCGCAAAATGTATAGCCAATCTATTCAAGGCGGTTTTTAACTGGCAATATTGGTGGGGCTGATGCTCTAAATCTCACCTTATATTACCTTTGTTCTACTGGAGTATGTAGGAATTTAATTTTGAGTTGGGGACACCATTAAGGTGAATCCGTTTGTACAAATGGCATTTTAAAAGGAGAGCGAATAACATAGATGAAACATACGCTTGTACAATTACATAATTAGAGAAGTTTAGAAGATAGAAATTATCTTTTATTGCGGATATAGCCACATAAGATGTCAGGTGCCAGTTTACAAAATATACAAATTTGATATCTGATGGAGCTATATCCGTAATAAAAGATCATTTTGATGTCAAAAGACTCGCTAGTCATGTACACTTAATTATTATTATTATTATTATTATTAGCACCACGTCTTACTACCCGTTCGGGTTATACGCACTTACGCTAATGTGTAATGGTAGGGTGATTGTGAGAAGAAATGGAGGACCTACAGTTTAACGTGGAATCCGAACCATGGTGGAGGCCTGGCATTCCCCACATTCACAAGATTTATTGTCAGAGGTAAAGGAAGGGTCTGGTAATCAGATACATCTGTGCCAGGACCGGGGATTGAAACCCGGACCCCCAGCACAGAAGTCAGACACCTTACCCCTAGACCACCAGGTGACCTACTACACTTAATTTAACAAGCTTATGATTTCACCAATATTACTAGCCCCACATAGTACACCCTCAGATGTATTTGTTATATTATTTATTTGAGGTGTTTAACGTGCTATTTATGAACCAGCTGATTATAATGTCAGCACACAAGAATGTTAATGAGAGCGAACGATAAGTCCTACCAATTTTGCCGGGAAAGATATTTTCACATACCAAAATCGACACGGGGCCGACGACTTTATTCCCCTCAGAAGGAAGTTGTGCTACAGACTATTATAGCGCAAGACATTCTCGTCCTTAGTTAGAGGCCAGCTGTTACAACCTCCCTTGTAATGACGTCATGAGGCCTAACAATCTGCTAGTTCTTAAAGAGAATTGTGTGAATATTTATTATATTCTGAAAATTGAAAAATTACACCTGGACACGGGAATCGAACCCGGGACATTTGCCTTAGTACGCCAATACTCTAACCACTGAGCTATCCAGGAATCGTCCCATGTCCAGCGTCATTCTTCACTCATATTTTAAGGCAGAGTCTATGATAGACGTGCGGAAATCATCGGCTACTAATGTGTGATTTATTTTATTAAGATCACGAGTGAAGTGAGTGAAGAATGGCGCTGGGAACGGGAGAATTCCTGAATAGATCAGTGGTTAGAGCATTGGCGTATTAAGACAAAGGTCCCGGGTTTGATTCCCGTGTCCAGGTGTATTTTTTTAACTTACAAAATATGATATCTTGATGGAGAACGCCTCAATAAAAAACATAAATAATAGCTTCGGACATTTGATTCTTTAATATTTATTGTTTTCTTCATTTAAAAACTGACGAGTCACTTTGAACAATACCGACAACTAATCCAAGTATGTATTACTTATGAGGTATAAAAATGCAATAAATAAACATGTAAATAATAATTTTAAAATAAATCTACTAGGTTAGGATTATGTACTGTTCACAAACAATATTAGAATATTATCATGAAAATGACAAAAGGGCACTCGCTCAAAGCCTAGAAGGAGCATTCATTGTTGCACCAATCGAAAGGTCTTGGGTTCAATGCCCATGTCCAGATGTGGCTCTTAAGGAAATATTTTAATAAAGTTAAGATTGTTATTTATATTATTGCTTTGAAAACTTACCACCCCTGGGTTATATAATTTTGAAAGATTCATTTTGTAAAGTATTTAAATTTTCTTCTTTTCTGAACAAGAATTCTCACTGTGGATTGTATCATTTCTATACTTGATGTAGTTGATAAGAAGTAGGTTTCTAAGCGTTGACGAAACCAAATAAAATAATTCGCGCAAGAAATTACCGCAAAAACAGTTGTTTATAAATGTATCTAAATCTGGATCCTTACAAATGTATTCATAGGCCAAACACAAGATTTTTTTTAACATGGAGTCTTACTTACTACTCGTGCGAGTTATACGCTTAGGTACTAATTACTCTAATAGTTTTAGGGATGAGGAAGGTTATATTTATAGGAAGTGTACCCATATTTTCGTGGAGGGAGAGTAAAATATTGTTTTGAAAAAATCACTCTTATCATACCCGACAAAGATTTGAACCTGGATATACCTGTCATTGGCAGTCTAGTCTACTGTGAGAGTAGAACTTGGCTTAGACCATGTGGTCACCGAAGCAGGTACACAGAAAAAATTGCTTCTGAGTCTTGTCCTGAAGAGAATTATTATTGAATATTTCTGCTATTAAAATCTTCATTATTGTGTGCCCAGTAACTCCAATCCTCAAAACGGTAGTTCATATAATAGTTAGTCCTCTCTGTTAATATAATTGAAATATTTAGCATCTGTATCATGTTTAACTAAAAAATCAATGAAGCAACTGCATTCAAAACGAACATACAATTTGTAATAATCATAACCACAAATGTACAAAATCTAGTATTATGGAATCATGTCAGCTGGTAGTTGAATATCACTAATCACATCCACAACATTTTCATTCATTGTATGTTTTGCTAGATGACCCAAAACATAATACAATAAAAGCTTTAACAACGCAAAATTTAAAATCAAGTAAATTACACGAGAAACAAACATCCCGCAAAGTAAAACAACTAATCAGCAATACTGCACGTGGCTGTGTTGACGACCAAACTCAGCGCAGTGTTGCTAAACTTCAGTATTCTGGCCTTTAACTAAAGACGGCTCTTCTCAAGAAATCTCCGTCAAATCCTATCTGGGTTTGAGCCTACGACCATCGACCCCCAATACACTGATGTTGGCTGTATTTGTTACAAATTGTGCCATTAAACAGATAGTGATACAATAGTTCGAGAAACTATGATTAGTTGGTCACATCTTCCCCAGCACGAACATTAAACAGATAGTGATACAATAGTTCGCTAAACTATAATTAGTTGGTCACATCTTCCCCAGCACGAACATTAAACAGATAGTGATACAATAGTTCGCTAAACTATGATTAGTGGGTCACATCTTCCCCAGCACGAACATTAAACAGATAGTGATACAATAGTTCGAGAAACTATAATTAGTTGGTCACATCTTCCCCAGCACGAACATTAAACAGTTAGTGATACAATAGTTCACGCAACTATGATTAGTTGGTCACATCTTCCCCAGCACGAACATTAAACAGATAGTGATACAATAGTTCACGCAACTATGATTAGTTGGTCACATCTTCTCCAGCACGAACATTAAACAGTTAGTGATACAATAGTTCACGCAACTATGATTAGTGGGGTGAACATTAAATCCAAACGAGACTAGTTTGTTCTCTCTCTTTCATAATACCCGAGAGTGTTCTAATAAGCGTAAAGTTCTGCTTGATGTGTAGCTGTAGTTAGAAGTTGACGGGTAAAGCATGTTTAGCACTTCCATTTACATTTGTCTTAATATTTGAAGCATCCGTGGATGGAATTTGATAGAGACAGAATATTAATTCTTGAGAATTATTTCGATAATGAGCCCACGTAATTTTGAGTAATTTACTAGAAAATAAATAAATAATTCTTGAGGATTGTTTCGATAATGAGCTCACGTCATTTTGAGTAATTTACTAGAAAATAAATAAATAATAATTTTTGAGAGAGTAAGCTCAACGATAAGAAATGTGCATGTTCAATTGAAGATAAAATATGGAATCGCTTTACTTACTCTCTGGCATAATAAACTCGAAAGTTCACTAACGCATTTGCAAAAATACGCCACCTATCCTATCTTGAAATAGTTCTATCCAGTCAACATCATTATACCCTATCTCTTTCAGGTCCATTATAATAATATCCTCCCATATTTATCTAGATTGCGTATGACCCGAACGAGTAATAAAACGTGGTGCTTATGATAATAATAATTTTTCTAGATATTTCCAATGGTCTCTTTCTACTGGGGTTTTCAGTCAATGCCCTGAACACGGTTCTAGATTCCTCCATTCACGTTTCAATTCTTACCCACTGAAAACTGCGAGATTTGATTACCCTAATAGTGTCTTGTGATAAGTACAGGGCATGTAACTCGTCACTATGTAACCTCTTCCCCTCTGGCCTATCTTCATTCCTTTATGAACCATATATTTTCTTAAGTACTATATTTTTAGAACTCCTAAATTGATTATCGCCATGTGAGACTAGATACCATAGTTCACAAATATAAAGAAGAAATAATTGGTTTTATATAAGTAAAAATAAAATTATTAGAAATTGTTATTAAATTTAAATATAGATTTTCCGATTCTTGGTTGTAATTACTCAAAATTCAGCATTTAAATGCTTTTCAATTCATTAAACCTCTAAATAAAAAATTTGTTATTTATTTATTTATTTATACATTACCATCACTGTGATGAAAAAATACTTTAAAGTGTAAATAGTAAACACAAAATTAACAAAAAAATAACTGCCATTTTTGATTTGCGCAATATCTCTAGAACACAAAGGTAAAATTGAATACATTTAAAATGTTTACCTAGTAAAGTGAAATGAAAAAATGTTTCAAAATAACCACAGTGAAATATCATCCAATTCCTAATTTTGCCTCTTCGTCTGAATAGCAGAGTTTTCATTTATTGGTATAAAACAGATGAGAAGTCTCTAAATTTCTGTTACTAAAATTGATTTTCTATTATTTTGAGACAAGTAAGAAAATAAAGTAACGAGTTTGCTATCCTTAGAAATGAAACTTACCCTTTTGTTTTATTTCCGAGTCAGAATCCGAACTTCCCAAACCACTACCAACACTTGGGTGTCTGCTTGAAGGAGGCTGTGATGCAATGTACCATGAAGAACGATTACCCTTAAAATTGATAAGAAGATAATTAATTTAAAAATAGTTTGTGGTATTTTTTCTAAAATATATAGTTTACTTTTCTTTAAAATAATTTTTACTAATAATTATAAATGAAAAAATTTGAAATAATTTTGCTATGTTTAAGACTATCAATTATTTCCAAATTTATTCTTTAATATTATTAATAATTATAGCTCCACTTACTAAAATTAAAATGCAATTCAAAAATTAAATATTTTTGTCAAAATGTATGCAATGGTACATCGTTTTGATTTAAATACTCAACTGTACAAATAACAAATAAACATACCTAATTAAAACCTCGGATCTGGCAGGGTTTATATATAATCTATAGTCTATATAATCTCACACATTTTATATGCATGCTATATAAAACACACATACACAATAGATACATACATAAAAAAACAAGAAAGATTCAAACACAAATTATAAAAATTTGGAGAAATTGACATCACGAAAATTGCAGACTTAAATCAGAATTGATTAAAGCAGCCCGCTCGCCACTTGTGAATAATTCCCGGCCTTCTCATATACTTTTGTGTCAATAGGCAACTACAACTTTATTTGAAATTCTCGCCAAATGGGGTGATTTAATAAATATCATTAAGTTAGGTTTGTAATGAGTACAAACTCGAAAAAATTAACAATGTATAGGCTTCAAATATATCAAAATATTTCCTTCTAAAGTTCCAATTAAATGTTATTTTTTTACCATTGATTTAGATTGAAATTTTATGGGGAATCATGATGGGTTCGAACTATCTTATTTTTCGAATCTAACAATGTCGAATCAGCCAAATTCTAATGTAAATATATTATATATATACTAATTATTTATATTGTGCGTTAACATTATTCTGGATGATTATTGAGTTAATTAGGAAAACGTGAAAATGAGAAAAAGAGTTCAAATGAAGAATTTACCGCCACTCTGTTGAACTTCTTTATACTGGCTCGTTGTCTAGCCTCATTCAACACAGAACTCCTGACTTGCTTGTTCAGTAAACAGCGGAACAGGAAAATAAACACTCCCTGATGAAAAACAGAAAAATTACAACTTTTCTCAAACAAATTTAATGAAATATCAACAAATAAATGTAAATTTAGCTGTTTTTTTGGACAAATAACAATGGTGGAAGTTTGGTTTTTTTTAACTTTAAATACAAATAAAGAAAAACGAGAGACTATTTTTTTCATGAATCATGTTAAGAAATATTTCAAATAATACTGAGCGACTATGACTTAATTTTTATAGTCAAAATTCGATATTCGTGTGGTGCAAAAATACAGCAGCGTTGTGTGATTATATATATATTAAAGCGCATCACACTAGTTACTCTAGTGTGATGCACTTTAAAATATATAGCTATCAAACACTGAAGCAGTTT
The DNA here is from genome assembly GCA_902151425.1 of Timema shepardi. NCBI lineage: Eukaryota > Metazoa > Arthropoda > Insecta > Phasmatodea > Timematidae > Timema > Timema shepardi. The sequence continues at coordinate 66,749 of CABFVX010002733.1, read as the reverse complement.
AACAGTTAAACGTAAGGGCGTGCAGATGGTTCAAAAGTAAATTAACCCTAGAAAATTTTAAAATTAATCAACCAATTGGGTTATAATTAATCTACTAAATTTTTATTGAGAAAAAACATTAAAAAGGAGATTTAAAAATAGTTTCATTGAAGTATATACGTATACATAAAAATCAGTAAATCGTTTAAGGTAGATTCACATTGAAGGGACTGTGCGCTGGCTGTGTCGTGTTGCTAGCATTCACACTCACAGGACTGTGTGCAAGATGTGTCGTGTCAATGACATGAATCAAACCGAGGAAGATGTGATTGTTGCATGTGGTTTGTATCATATATCACAAGAGAAAAAGAGAATAAAACTTTTCAAAAAATACTGGGTGCAAAATTTGCTTAAAGAAATGAATTATTTTTGTAGTCTTTATTTTGCAAATTATATAAGCAATCATACTCAAAATTACTAAGTTTTCTTCATCGATATTTAAAGGCTGCATCTAATAATCGTGTTGGAATATTCTGCAGCCATTGTCAGGTTGTAGATAAGACCCTTCGTGAAGATTCGCACTTGCCGGAAGGAGCCGAACTGGGAGAAACGACACATGGTCGACCATAGGGCGTCCGATCTCAATTCACACTGAGAGGACTGTGCGCCTGCAGCCCATTACGACATAGCTGGAGCACGGTCAGCGCACAGTCAGCGCACGGTCCTGTGAGTGTGAATCTAACAACAGTATCGCAGGGATACTCATATGGAAATTATCTGTTCGAGATTGTCTGCAGCACGACATAGCCGGTGCACAGACCTCTCATTATGAATTCAACTTAAATGACATGGTTACTAACGCAAAGATTTGAACCTTGACCTCCTCGCCACTGATAAACCAGTCTATTGTGGACTTGATAGACTATGATGAAATTTTAGCTGAACTTAGATCAAATGTTACCTTATCTGATATCCAATTTTACCTGGTATTAGGTCCAAATCTACCATATCTTAGATTAAATTTTACTTTACCATTGATTTAATTTTATCTTACTTTAGAGGCAATTTTTACCTTATCTTAGATCAAATGTTACCTAATCCTGGATCAAATTTTTATCCTGTATTAAATTAAATTTTACCTTTTCTTAGATACAATATTAGCTTCTTTTATATACAATTTTACCTTAGCCTAAATCAAACTTTTCCTTATCTTGGATCCAACTTTACTTTAACTAATATCAAATCTTACCTCAACTTAAATCCAATTTAATCTTATCTTAGATAAAATCTTACACAATTCTACCTTATCTTAGATCCAAATTTGACTAGATCTTTGAAGCAAATTTTACAAAACTAGACTTGTTAGTTTATATAGTTATAAAGCTACGGTAGCTAAAATCACCTAGGACACTTGTGTGTGAAGTTAACTTAGGTGAATTGGATTATTAATTTATATGTGTCACAAATTAATGCATAAAGTTTGTCCACAGGAGCAATCCTTAAACTGGAATCAATTTTAATTACGTGTGAACTGGCAACATAGATAAGGGAATTAATCACCAAGACCTCTGGCTTAATGAACTATTGCTCTACCACTGAACCATTCTGGTGTGACTCGTATTCAGTGGTACAGTTATATTTCCGTATGAAGAGCCTTATATGACAGAAAAGTGATTAGATCTAATTTAACGTATGCATACGTTAAGCTATGTGCTCTTCATCTATCACGTTTGATAGATATTATTAATACCAAGAAATTAGCAATAATACATTAGTAGAATGTTATCAGTTTTGGTTGAAAAAAACAAACCAAATAGGTATATACTTATAAAGAAATTCCTATGAAAAATGGGCCGTATTAATTATTTGTTTATCTATTCGATGTATTTAACGTGTAATTTTTGAACCGACTGATAATATCAGCAAACGAAAATATTTATGAGTGTGAGTGAAAGGGCCTACCAATTTTGCTGGGAAAGTTATTTCCACATACCTTCCAGGATTCTTGTATATGCCACAATCGATATGGGACAAATGGCTTTACCTCACCTCTGAAATAAGTTGTGCTTCAGATATTTATCACACAAGAACAATCCATCACACCCTACTGGGTTTGAACCCACAATCATCGAATCCTGGGGCGAGAACTTTACCCCAAGGCCACTGAGGTCGACAATTGGACCGTAAAGCAATGGCATGAAAATCTAGATATAAGTCTGGGTTTCGATTGCATATCCATCCATGTTTTTATATTTCAACAAATCAATTTTAAAATTATATATATATATATATATATATATATATATATATTTAAAGTTAAGACCTAGATATTGTTATTTAAGGAATTCAAAAACATATGATTTCAAATTTAATATTTTATAAATTTGAATACTCATGAAAAATTCTATGCAGCTTAAAGACCATGGACAAGTTATTTATAACCTTGGAATATCAATTATAACAAAATTTCATAATGTTTAAAATATTTAATTGACTAAATAATTAGTGTATTTAAAAGAGTAAAATGGTCAAACTATCGTTAATAACGTGTTAAAAATTACAATACAATTGTAGTTTGATACAAGTACCAAAAATATAAAACTTATTTAAAACAACAGGTTAAAATAATAAGGTTAACACTCCAGTCAAAAGTTTTGAGTATAGTGTGTATTGAAAGTTTATTGAAGTTTAGTGAAAAAGTTGAGTTAGGTCTAAGTCTTAGCTGAAATGAACGTCCCTTTACTCCATTTTGGTAGTCCAAAACAGATGAAAAATTCTGGAAGACTATTTCCAGACATGTTTCGGTACTTCCATATTGAACCCTATTTAATGGAAACTGTAAGACCGAGATTAAATACGATACGATTTGATACGATAGTCTTCCAGAATTCTTCACCTAACACAACCATTTCATTAAACTTCAATTAACTTTCAATATATACACACTATATTCAAAACTTTTGACTGGAGATGTTAACCTTATTTTAACTTGTTATAAATTAGTTATATATTTTTCATCCTTTTATCAAACTACATTTGTATTGTAAATTTAACATGTTATTAATGATAAAATGGTGACCTCGTGGTCTAGGGATAAGGTGTCAGACCTCTATGCTGAGGGTCCGGGGTTCAATTCTCGGTCCCAGCACAGATTTATATGATTGCCAAACCCTTCCTTCACCTCTGACAAGGCGTGTATTATTCACAACTTGTGAATGTGTGGAATGCCAGGCTTCGTGGTTCGGGTTCCACGTTAAGCTGTAGGTCCTCCATGTCATCTTAAATCACACTACCGTTACACATTAGCGTAAGTGCGTGTAAACCGAACGGGTAGTAAGACGCATTGCTAATAATAATATTAATGATAGTTTGACCATTTGACCCTTTTAAATACACAAATTATTGAGTCAATGAAATATTTTAAATATTATGAAATTTTGTTATTACTGAGATCCCAAGATTATAAATAACGTGTCCTCTGTCTTTCAGTTGCATTTAATTTTTCATGAGTATTCACATTTATAAAATCTTAAATTTAAAATCATATGTTTCTGAATTCTTTAAATAACAATATCTAAGAGTTAGCTTATATTTATTCCCTTCTTACTAAAGATATATTTAGAATGTTATCTAAAATCTTAAATCAATAATACTCGTGAACTACAAACTAAGATACTTTTTTAGTTCCTTTCCTCAAAGGAAAGGAATTGGTAAATACATTACCTGACAACCGTTGAGGATGACGAAGATGTATTCAAAGCTGGCGTAATATTCCATGAAGGCGAGCCCGAACACCCACGTGACACCCAGAAGACTGCAGAGGGAGAACCACCCTTTAAGCCACCCCCTAGGAACAAAGGAATAACAAATCTCTTAGCAACGACAAACAACTCTTAACAAGGGGATGATCCCAGAAGAAGCAGGTCATGTTTGAGTTTGGTTCTTATTCTAAGGTAAGACGTATCCAAATAATCAGTGGCGGCTCGTGTATAGGCAGTGCCGAACTGCAGCACTCCCTAATTACACTTGATATTATTGATAAAATTTAATATAATGAGTCTTATTTTCTTTAATTCTTTATTTATTTTGGTAGTACAATATATATTCCTTAAGCTTAATGTCAGTAATTCAGTAGCCATCCCCCAGTTTATGAAAAAGATACAAAACTCTGTGTATGGAACTGTGAGCTTCACAGTGCCAGCGACATGGTGTTTGACTGTTGTGCGCATGCGCACATAAGAGGGGTTGAGGAGGAAGGCGGCACTGCCAGGTAAAGAGAGCACTGCTGCTCTCGTAGTGCCGGCTCTGGCGTGATGGTGGAAGGAATTTTTTTTACTCAGCGTGTGTTGTGCTTAAAAACTGTGTACCATATTCTTGAATGTGATAAAGTGTAGAAGAGTGTAGAATTAGATTATGATTCTGTTTCCAGCTATTCTATTTGATTCATTTTTATTTTCTGTTCTTTTATTTAACAGAAAGACTAAATGAGCTTGCAATACTTTCAATAGAGAAAAATGTCCTCAATTGTCATCCAGAGATCAAGGAGAAAATTATTGAACTTTTTGCGCAAATTAAAACAAGCAGAATGGATTTCATTTTTAAACGAATAGATCAAGCTTGAACTGTAACAATTTAAGTTAAAGTAAGTAAAAAAGTTTGGTGTTTTTTTGGTTAAGATTTTATCAAGTTCCTGACTAAATTTCATTTTTATACATGTTTATTTCCTTTTACACAATTTTAAACAAAGGCTAAGAATTTTCTGGAACAGCACCCCAACTAATTTTAGCTACTAGCCGCCACTGCAAATAATGTTTAAAAGAGAGAGGGAACGTTCGAATATTCGATTCCTAGAATTTATATAATTCTATAGCATCTGAGTGATTTGAGATTCGTAAAGAACTTTAAAAAAATCTTTAATTTATTAATACCTTGACTTGATATAACAAGTTTAAGCTTTGGGTGAAAGGAATTATAGAGACGTGTGTAGTCAGGAGAGTCATAAAAAAAGTATTGCATTAACATAATTAATTTACTAAAAAAATATTATCTTTGTTGTTTATGATATGATAAGCATAACAAACAAAATAGTATTTGTTGGTGGCACTAAACAATAATCAACGTTTAAAAACTTACGTTTTAAATAAATTCACCTCAACTAAAATAGTACATTTTTAAAGATTCAAATTTGGATTTGAGATTAGAAAAAAACCAACTTGAATTCGAGAAATATTAGATTCAACCCAACTCTGGTTTGAGCAAAAACTTAGTAAAAAACAAGAAAACATATCTTACATTATATAAATTAGAGTGTACTTTTTTTTAGCAGCTAGTTTGGGTTATACACATTTGTACTAATTACTAGAATGTGCTAAAAATTTTGAAATCTGAATTTATAGGAAGTGTACCCATATTTGCGTGGAGGAAGCGTGTAAACCCACTTAGGAAAAACCACCCTCATTTCACCCAACCGGTATTCGAAACCCAAGCTCCTAGTCATCGGTGGTCCAGTTCCTCATTTGAGAGACGCCTTAGAACATTATATCCTCGAAGCAATTAAATATCTTGTTAATATGTTGTGATATTTTACCATAATATTCACTTTCTGAAGCTACTTTAAATAATGAAACCTTTTAATGGTACTAAGTAAATGATTTTACATGCGTCGGCAGACATAAACCTGTTAGAATTTATGTCAAATATACTTTAAGTCTATTCCTGTTTCCAACCTATTGTCCAGGTAAGTTTTTTTATTAAAGCCTAATATTGTTTCCCTAACGGCTTGCTAGTCCTATCACAGCTTCATATGTATTATAATATAACTTAAGAATAGGACAGGGACAACATCCAGTCCCCGCACGTTAATTTATAACTATGAGAAGGCAACCCCACACAAATTATACATTTTCGGCCATCCCTAGAACCAAACCCGGGGCCCTTAGCTCACTAGACAGACATGTTATCGACGGATCTAAGGTGTCGGATGTGTAAAATTATACTAAAGGATGCTATTATCTTCAAAACTAAAAATACATAAAAGCTGAAATTTGTCATAGTCTTTCAAAATTAATAAACTTTGGAGTGTGGACACTTTTGCGTGTATTGCGAGCTTGACTTCTTAAACCACGTGACCTCTATTGTGAATATCTTCAAAACCAAGAAGCATACGGAAAGAAAATGGGGCATATTTAATTAATCATTGATCTAGTAGTGAAAGATTTCGCAAATGCAGTAGTTTATATGACGATACAGCAACAGAGAAATATTGGCCACATATGGTAATGAGACAATGGATAGGAATGGAAAATTTGGGAGTAATACATTTATTTTGTAAAACATATATTTTTATAAAATATGTTTAGAGATACAGTTCATTTTACGTAGGAAGAACCTTTTAGAAAATAAATAAATTTATTTTACAGTGAGAATATATAATATTTTACTTTATTATTGTTATAATTTGATAGGCATTTATAATATACTTTATCAAAAATTACAGTTGCGTACTACATGACTTAATATGTTAATTCGTTAAAGTGGATCTAGTATATTTTTTACCTGTCAAATAAGAATCTTCCTGTGAAAATTTAACTGTGTATTACAATCTAACTTTTAATATTATTTATTAATGCCAAGAGCTATAAACAATTAGTTCTTAAAACATACCCCAACCCTAATGAAAAATGTTATTGTTTTGAGCCATAATGAGGTCGCAATGTATTTTTATTAATCACGTGATACGAAGTGAAGTAAGCTAAGAATAATTTGGGATTCACTAAGTTTGGGTCCACGCGCTTATATCAGTTGACTACTTTAGTAAACCAATAACAAACTCACATATTTGAAGAGACTCAATTACTATATGAAATTTATATCTCTATTATTATTTTCGTAAGAAGGGCCTTTAGAAAATACAGACATATTTTTTGTACACCAAATTGGATAGAATTTTAACATGTTATTAATATTATTTTTAAGAATACCATAATTTTAGTAAGAAGTGCGTTCTGGAAGCTCTTTAAGACTACCAAAATACTATTATTCATTATTGTTCTGTTACGAAAAAGACCTTCCAAAATCAGTTTACAACCAAAATGATGGTAAATTGATTTTTTTAAGCACCGCGTCATACTACCCGTTTGGGTTGTACGCCGATGTACTAATTACGCTAATAGTTTTAAGGATTATAAAGGATAAATATATATATATAT
>CABFVX010002733.1:17517-43315 GCA_902151425.1 Timema shepardi | reverse complement strand
CCCCCCCAACTGGTTTCTCATTCTTTCTGGCAGTAAATGTAAGTACACATTGCAAACATTCTATCTTAATACTGTATGTAGTAGCTTAGGAAGGATAATAAGAACATGGAGCAAGAAATAAATTTCATACTAAGGACGTTGACCTCCTGTGGCGTAACGGCAAGTCAATATAAAATTTGCCATCAACGCTTCATTTGGTGAGCTTTATATATTTAATATCGTAATAAAAACCATAATTTGTTAAATAAATATGAAAGTATTATTTCTTTGTCACAAAACTATATTTTTGCTTTCAAAATTGTTTTTTTATATAAACTGTCCATCACTTAGGCTATTTAGTCCATTAATGACAGTTTTTGGTTGGAATCTACCTGCCAGGATGTTGGTTAAAAAAAATGCCGTGGAAACATAATGGCTGTCCAAAATAGGAAATAAGGAAAAAATAATAATTGAGATGCAAGTCTATAATGTCCAGACTCTAATAGAAGTGAGTGTATATATTCGTCAAAGTAAAAGGGAAAGCGAACATCTCAATTTCTTCCCTCTCTTTCTATTTCAAAACCCCGAATGGGTAGTAAGACGCGGTGCTAATAATAATAATAATATTTCGAAACATTGGCGTCTAGTTGTGATAGTGCTTAAAATGCTGAGGTGCATCAAGTTAAGATGCAGCCCGTTTCGCAAGATCGCTTCAAATTCACCCAAATAAATAGCGTCGTTAAATCTATTTGGATTACCGTTCTTGTGATGATTTATTGTTACAATAAGATTAATAGGACTAAAATCATCTCATTACTTATGCACATTACCCACTAAAATACAAATACCTCCCTCCCCCCTTTGTAACAAATAACATCGATGAAACAAATAAAGTCCCTTCAAGGATTTCCCCAGTACCCCCTTCAAAATAAATACCATCCCTCTAATCTCGCGTGACAACAATGCAGAATAACAACCCACTTCTCTTAAACCCCCTAGGCATCCTCCCCGACTAACCCTAACCTCCCCCCTTCCCCATCTCATGACTATTTGAGCATTTAAATCCCCTCCAAACGTCTGACTCGAAGTAATATCACGAAAACACACCACATAAAACCCAAACCATGAAATGCTTTCAGGTTAAAAAGGCCATAGAGGTCACGGATTCACTACAAAAAGGGCGTTTTCGAGTTAAAAACCCGCGTAGGAATAACAACGAATGATGGAAGGCGAGGGGGTAAGAGGGGCGTGGAATAGTGCGTGCTTTTTTTTTTTACAGGTTCGAAGTCTTATCTCGATATTCTTTATCAACATGAATGAATGGTTTTATGTCACGTTACATGTTTATTCTTTACTTATATTAAATCCAGTTTAATTTCGTGCTTCGCACGTATCTATCTTATTTGTATTTTATTTATGTTAAAATAATCTTGTGGTAAATACAAAGTGAAACTTTAAAAAAAAAAATCCTAATTATAAAACCTTTGTTTTGATAACAAAGTAGAAAGTATAAGTCATAATATTTTTACAATAGTAGATGATAATATGATAAAATAAATTTATATGTTTTGTTTCTCTTTTAGTCCAAGTCTTTTTTTTCATCATCAGGGTAAAATTTCCTACATTTTAAGATTAATGTTTAATCCAACCAAACTCTGTGTTTAATGTGAACGTTGAAAAAAAAGGTAAAATAAAGCGGATATTATAACCTTTTATTTAATAATGAACAAACTACAATATTAAAGGTTTCATTTGTTTCATAATTAAACAGGAAAAACATATAATTTAAAATTAAAATTAAACTACTAATAATTAATTGAGAAATTAAAATATCTCATTGAAACTAAGGCAATATTGAGAACTTGTTTAAATGATTATTTGCGTGGTGTAAGCCTATATATAAGATCTATCTGGTATTTTATTTATAAATGACCCAATTCGGTGGCCGCATGGTCTAAGTTGTCACTCTCATGATAGGCTAGACTGCCGATGATAGGAATATTGGGGTTCGAACCCTCACTGGGTGTACTGCGAATGGCAGTTACTAATTTGTTTTCCACTCTTCCTCCATGAAAATATGGGTACACTTCCTATAAAATCAAACTTACTTTTCCTTAGCTCATTTTCATAGTTATAACATATATTTAGGCCTATAACCCAAGCATATCTAGTGAAAAACAACAACTAATAAATGTTTTAACCCGCCTCGGTGGCGTAGTTTGCTAACGCGCTTGTCGTATTGAGCTCGACTGATGAGGACGGGGAGATTGAGGTTTGAATCTCGGTCGGGTGAACTGCGGGTGGATTTTCTTATATGGTTTTCCACTCTCCCTCCATGCAAATGCGGGTTCATTTCCTCTAACTCAACCTTCCCAATTCCTAATCCATTAGCGTAATTAGTACTTCAAGCGTATAACCCGAACGGGTAGTAAGACGCGGTGCTAAATATTATTATTATTAATAACAATAAATGTTTTAACACTTTAAGAACCCACATCGGAGGGCACGTGGGTTAAGATCTTAGCCAAGTATGGTTTGATTTTTCCAGTAACTGTGAGGCTGGGTTCAAATCTCAGCATTGTTAACTGAAGGGGGTTTTAACTAAATAGGTTTTTATCCTGTCTAAACGAATATGCAAGCACATTTCCTCTAAATTATACCCTCGTTATCACTACTATATTAGTGTAAATATGCAGATATCCCGGGCGGTGTGTAGGACGGGACACACAAATGTATCAGTATTCAATACACTGAGCCATAACGTTATTTTGCTAGGAAGTACGTTCTGTAAGCCTGTTTACTCTATTAATATACTACAATAGAGTAGATTTCTGGTTCGAAATAAGACCTTCCAGAACGACCTTTGCTACCAGATTCAAATTTTATATAGTTTAATTGTTTTTTTGAGAAAGGCTCATGCATGTATTAATAAGAGCTATCTATATACCCGCATCAATGAGCGCGTGGTCTAAATGTCTGCCTCATAAGTGGTAGGTGGTCAGAGATCAAGTCTGGTTGGGTGTACTGAGGATAGTATTAATAAATGGGCTTTCAATCTTTCTCAAAGTATTTGCTGGCATATTTTTCTCGATTTTACTTTAATACTTCCTTCTTTTCAGTGTATGTGTATATATATATATATATATTTATATGTATATATATATACATACATATATACATATATATATATACATATATATATATACATATATATATACATATATATATACTTATATTTATATGTGAATATCCTGAAAGGTTAGCTAAAAATGTGATATTTAAAAATATCGTGGAAATGAATTTTCGAATAGATTTTGCAGCGTTGATAGTGTGGAAAGGAGGGAGAGGAAGAAAAATTCCCCTATATCGAAAAAGCTTTCTTCTTCTGACCCTATAACTCTATTATACGTACCTGAATGTGTGGGTAGTGGGGAGTAACAGTGGGGGAGGGCGATAGGAAAAGGGAGGAGGGGAATAGGTGAGAATCGGGAGAGAAGGACTCGCGATAAATCATTATTTTACACGGGACTGTACTCTCTCTCCGTTTAACTTCAATAAATCCGACCAAGCATTAAACGCGAGCGTTGTGGGGGGAGGGGGGAGGGGTTATGATCTGGACAAAATCGATATTCGCTAAATATTTTTCTCTCTCTATTGAAAAATAATTAAATAAAAATTCAAGAAACTATTTTAAACTGATAAAAAATTATCATAATATTAAAAATAATTCTGATTCTAAAACACAAAGTCCCATTTTTTAAATAATAAAAAAAAATCCTTCCCTACCCAATACATAAGTCATTAGAGCAAATTCATAAATTTTGTTATTAATCACAACGACTTTTATTATATATTTGTGGGTTTTTCAGTATAATTTTATTGGGAACATATCATTTCATAAGGATAGGGTTCTACGAATGAAGACTTTATCCTAAAAAGCAAAATCAACCTAAATACCCCTAAACCTGTTTGGTGGCTTTGCCAAGTCGTTGCAAGAACTGGTCAACTGCCGAAAAGCTAATGTGACCATTCGGCGTAGACTTTCTCTAGCGTATTTCTATCTTAAGAACCGCCCCCACCTATGCGAATCAAATCGAATCGAAGAGCGGCAACCATAAATATTTTATTTACGCATATTTAAGTGGACCCGCTCATATCCAAGCAATTATTAGAATCGAGGCGAGAATAACTCTCCAAGGAGAATAGTTTCTTCGCTTCGAAAGCGTCTCCAGGCGAAATTTTATCTCAATCGGTTATTTCCGGGTGAGCTTGAGGCCATTCGTCAGATCAGTGTGGGTGTTACCACCAAGCGAAGCTGTGAAAATATTCAAACCCACTTCGGTAGCCACATGGTCTAAGGCGTAACTCTCGCAATAAACTAGACTGCCTATGATGGGAATATCAAAGTTCGATCTCGGTTGGGCATAATGAGCATGGTTTTTCTTAAATGGTTTTCTCCTCCTCCTTCACGCCAATGTACAATTACTCTAAATTAAACTTTCCTAATCCCTAATACATTAGAGTAATATTAGTAAATAGAAGTATAAACCGAAAGGGTGGATATATACATATATTCAATTGTTCGCATGCAGGGGCTTAAGCTTTTTTTTTAGCGTGAGGTTGCAATGGATGAGGAAAAACTAATTACTTTATTCCAGTACTACAAATTTATTTACGAAACAAACAACAAATCTATTACAATGATTAGAGAAAAATGCTTGTGCGAAATTCAATAAAAATTTAGAAAATGGCAAACAAGTTTACTAACACTTTTGAATATTACAATTTATCTACAAACATATATTTATATTTTATTTATTATTATTATTATTTAGCACAGCGCCTTACTACCCGTTCGGGTTATACGCTTTAAGTACTAATTACGCTAATGGATTAGGAATTGGGAAGTTTGAATTAGAGGAAGTCAACCCGCATTTACGTGGAGGGAGAGTGGAAAACCATTTAGTAAAAACCACCCCCAGTTCTCCCGAACGAGATTCGAACCTCGATATCCCAGTCCTCAGCAGTCGAGCTCAACACAACTAGCGCGTTAGCCAATTACGCCATCGAGGCGGGTATATATATATATATATATATATTATTTTATTATATGTTAGCCCAGAATCATCTCTAGTCAAATATAGCGTTTACAATGCACTATATCTGGTGGTATGGGCTGGAGCAAGTTGTTACTTTCATTGTGCTGTCTCACTCACATTTGGCTCTGACAAACGTGGAAGTGGCAAAGGTATGAACGATACTAGTAATAACATTCAATAAACTGCCAGTCCCTGTGATTAATGTAGGGATGATGTCACTTGTAGGGTCAGTTGAGATGTAAATATTTCGGTGGGATTGGCAGACTGACGTGCAATAACACCTTCTAGCTCAGTGAGGAAAGCAACGGGATGTTACCTCACTCCTTATTTCCCTAGTACACCTCTTCAGTGTTACCTAGGCTTTACAGCTGACGTTGGAACTGTTGAGGATCCAACCAACATTCGAGTGGAGTATACATGCACACATACATTACATATATTATACCATGTAGCTATGATCTTTTTAAATGTAAAACTTATTAGTTTTTCACTGTGTTAAAAAAAACTCCGGATTTCAAATTTCCTCTTCACTCATATGTAACTCCAAACACCGCGATTAAATTCGATTCGCCTATGCGGTGCTGGTACTTCTATTCGATTAGGGCTCAGCCAGACTGACAAGCAGACTAGCATATAGCTCTCGATAGTTGTTGACGAGGAGGCTCCGAATCTTAGCTCAGTGAACTGAGGGCGGTTTTAGACAAGTGATTTATTGTTGTGGTTTTCTCATCCTCTCTCCACGATAGTGGTGATTATTATTTGTAGAGGCCTACTTTGATTATAATATCGAAGTATTTTAACATATCAGTTGTATACATACATAATATATATATACATATAGGTATGGCTTATGATCTTATCAATTAAATTAGGCCGTTAGTAGCAAGTGTGTCAAACCTATCGATAGTAATAAAAATGTCAAAATGAGAAGTTTTCCTAGCCCTCAATGAACCAACATACAATAATATTAACTAGCGCCTGTAAACTAGACTGTACCGGGCCGAGCGCTCAATCGTTCGCTCAATCCAGTCTGGCCACCTCTCATTACAACCAATGTGTTCTATTTTATATTCTATCCGCTTGCTCGACAACTTGACCAGTCTGGCCGTCTTCTTAGAATCGCCTAGTTGGGAGTGGACCTATAGGGTTGCCACCCATTCCGTATTTTACGGAATAGTTCTTGTTTGCACGTAGCTGTTCTCAGACAAAGAGGTTGAAATCCACGAAAATCGTCATTGAATACTTAACACGATTGATCACAATCGTGTTGTCTTTTTCATTTACTGAAATACTTAAATAGTCACATTTTGACCAAAACCACGTCCTAAAATAAATATTGTTTTTCATATTAATATCCCTCACCCTTTTCACGATATATTTCATCCACGCCATTGAGCGCAACTGTTGTTATAGAGTTAAAATACCATTATAATAAGGTTGAAGAATCATCTGTAAATGATTCCTTTGTGTAGATTTTTGTGTAACATTATAATGTTCTAGAGTTAAAATATACATAGTTTCCATGCATGCAGTACAACATTTTATACATACTCAGTTACAGGCTTTGAAGGAACTGTATTTTTTATCTGAGATAACAAAGTTCCTCTTAGCTAATAATCTTCTAAAGTTAATAACTCTAATTTTGGTTTGATGTGATTTATATCAAACCAGTGATGGGCATGCAGTCAGCACTTCAGTTTTTAGTGTTGCCTACACCATCTAGTAGAAATCCCATATACTAAAAGGATTCCAGGAAGTGTGGTGGTTCCCTATTGCCTTCTTCAAAGAATTTCTACGAGCGAGCACAAAGGGGCTACCAATTTTGCCATAATATTATTGTCCAGATGTTTTTTTTCATATCATAATCATTGACACCCACCTCGATGGCGTAGTTGGCTAACGCGCTTGTCGTGTTGAGCTCGACTGCTGAGGACGGGGAGATCGAGGTTCGTATCTTGGTCGGATGAACTGGGGGTAGTTTTTCCTAAATGGTTTTCCACTATCCATCCACGCAAATGCGGGTTCACTTCCTATAATTCAACCTTCCTAATTCCTAATCCATTAGAGTAATTAGTACTTAAAGCGTATAACTCGGACGGGTAGTAAGACGCGGTGCTAATATTAAGTATAATCATTGACTTGGGACTAACTAACGGCCTTACTTCCCCTCTGAAGGAAGCTGTGCTACGGATTTCTACCACTCAGAAAAGTCCACCGACCTCAGCTGGGCTTGCACCCATGAACTTCGGGTCCTGAGACGAGCACTTTACTTAAAGGCCACCGACATTACCCTTAGTTATTAATTGAAGGTTATTCCTTTCTTAAAATACGAGAAAGGTCTAATACGTCATCTTGTATTAAACTGGATCGCCAATGATGGGAAGATCGGGGTTTGAGTCTCGATTGAATTTACAAAGGGTGGTTTTCCTTAAATGTTTTCCCCAATCTTCTTGCACGCAAATTCTGTTGAATTATCTTTTCAAATTTATTTCTTCATCCTTATTCACTATCATAAGTACTTCATCTTGATTCTCCTACAATTGGGCATTTGAAGAAGCTTTTATAAAATAATAAACTTTTTTTTTAGCTCAACGTTGATAGTACTTTACCATCTTAATGGTGTTACCTCAAAGGTGATATATCAAAAGTAACTGAGCTGCAGATCACATGAGTTTATGTATAATATGCTTAAGTAGATACAGTGGGTGTTTTTCCTAGTTGTCACACATGTCCATTCAAAGGAAAATTGGACTATACATGTGTGTATCCCGTATGTATACTAAGACGTGGTATCTCGCTTCAAGTCGTTGAATGGTCTAAGGAATCGACCTTTTGATAAACCAACAAACAATGAGACCAGATTCATATTTTTTTTTTCTTAGCATTGCGTCTTACTACCCGTTCAAGTTATACTCTTATATACTAACCACGCCAATGGTTTTTAGGGATTAGGAAGGTTATATTAAGATTAATGGCCAGTTTCATAGTCAAATTTAGCACGCCTCAAGTGCGGTGCTACACTAAATACAAGACGACACCTACCTAAACTCGAATGGAATGGGCCGTTCTCACATAGGAAACTGGCCCATTCCATTCTGGTTTAGGTAGGTGTCGTCATGTACGTAGTGTAACACCACACTTGAGGCGTACTAAATTTGACTATGAAACTGGCCCTAAATGTAACCTCAGAGTTGAAAACCATTTAGGAAAAACCACCCACAGTACACCCGACCAAGATTCGAACCTCAAAGCTCCCGTAATCGGTAGTCTAGTCTAACATGAGATCAGCACGTTAGACCATGCGGTCACCGAAGGGGGTAATACATCTTATTAGATTAGATTTTAGGGACACACCATTTGATATGACATTTTGAAATTGGTCATTCATTATTTGTGTCGATCTAGAAATTGGTGTGCATCAAATCATAATATATTTATTACCAAAAAGTGGTTAGTTTTGTATTACAAATATGTGCAATATGAAAAGGAACACACACACGAGTGACCACAGCATATGGCTGGACACTCATTCATAATCAATTATTATTAGTGAATGTGAATTCCACACATGACTTATCGTCCAACACTCACACCCTTGCTGCGGAAATAAAGCATAAAAAATGTTTGAGGAAAGAAATGAGTTTAGGTCTTTATATTTTATATATATTTTTTTTTCTACCCACTTTGGTGGCTGCATGGTATAGGGCGCTACTCTTGCAATAGACTAGACTGCCGATGATGAGGATATCTAGGCTTGAATCTCGTTCAGTTGTAATAAGGGTGGCTTTTTCCAACATGGTTTTACACTATAACTACACACAAATGCGGTTACACTTGATTTAAATATGTCCTTCCTAATCCGTAAAAAACCATTAGCGTAATTAGGACATAAGCGTATAGCCTGAATGATTAGTAAAATGGGGTACTAATATATATATACACATGTAATATCCGAAATCTGATTCCGTCAGTATTTTCCATTTTCAACATGGCCCTTATGTCCAAACAAGTTTTACACGCCTACCTCAGACCAAACTACCACCAAAACGGGTAATAGGGCTACCTGCAGTTCCTTTATACAGGGTTTGGCATCTTATTTTGGTCCCAAATGCATTTTTTTTAAAGTCACGCTTTCCCCCAATATTTCTCCACTCTTTTTTGATTATTTTCCTGTCCAAACCTCTTAAATGTATTACTTAAATTTAAAAAAATTCTCAAATACTTATGTCACAAATATTTTAGGCAAAAAAAACTGTTTAAATGAAATGTACTTTTTTATATTAAAATATTTAATTTGTATTTAATATCATTATTATTATTAGCATCGCGTCTTACTACCCGTTCGGGTTATACGCACTTACGCTAATGTGTAATGGTAGGGTGATTGTTCAGATAAATCTATGCCGGGACCGAGGATTGAACCCCGGCCGCCAGCATAGAAGTCTGACACCCTACCCCTAGACCGCCAGGTCACCCTATTAATTGACAATACTTGATATATTTACGAGTTAAAAATTTAATGATGTAATTTTCCAAAACGATCGACTGAACATTGGCACGAGATCGGTTGATCGATCGCAATCCACCAGTCGCCGACACGTGCTTTAGAGTTTGCCACCTAGTGTAGTGTAGTCTAGGCATTATTTCTTCATGGAACGTTCTATTATATTTTGTTTCACGCTCTGTTGCACAGTTTTCATTAGACACATAATATTCGCCGGTTGGGGGGGAGGGGAGGGGACGAGTCCATGCAAGCTTTTCATCTCGTTAAACATTTTATCAAAGTCTGTTTTAACGGCTCTATATCAAAATTTGATCAAATTCCTGGGAAATAGGGTTCTCATTTCACGAATCTTTATTAATTACGCACATTAAACATGTATACTGATTTTTTTTTTATTGTTTTCAGAAGTGAGTTAATAATGTTTCTATTTTAACAAGCACTAGTTATAATCCTGAACTTTAAAAGCAAAACTACCCATTTCAGTAGTCATATTGTCTAGGGTGTCATTCTTGTGTTTTACTGGCCTTCTGATGATAGGGAAATCGGGGTTCGAATTCTGGTTGTGTTTACTGAGAGTGGTTTTTCATAAAGGTTTTACCACTCTTCTTTCGCGCAAATGTGTATACATTATCTTAAAACACTCCCTTCTTTATTCTTACCCCATTATATTATTTATCATATATGAATGTTGCCTGAAAAGGTAGTAAGACGATGCTAAAAAAAGCTCGCTGTTATATTACAATACCTTAAAGAATGTTGCATCAATACTTTAAAACATATTTAGCACTTTAGATCTCAATCCCTATGTCATACACACACTGCAATGAGGTGATAGGTCCGATTGATGTCTTTATTTATTAGTTCACTAAACACAGAGGTAGTTAATTAATTTCATTAGCACACCACATTACCCACCTCGGGGGTGTAGTTGACTAACGTGGTAGTTTCGTGTTGAGCTTGATGGGGAGATCAAGGTTCAAATCTTGGTCAGGTGAACTTGGGGGTGGTTTTTCCTAAATGTTTTCTCTCTCTAACTCCACACACATGCGGGTTCACTTCCTCTAATTCAACCTTCCCAATTTCTAATCCCTTAGCGTAATTAGTACTTAAATGTATAACACGAACGGTAGTAAGACGCGGTGATAAAAAAAAAAGCACCACATCCTACTACCCGTTTGGGTTATAAGTATGCGTGCCCATAAATAGGTAACAAGGGGGACCAAAGTCCCCTTTATCACTTTCTTTTTTTTTTGTTAATTTTTATGAAAAAATAAAATTGTGTGTAAGGGATTTGACCGCAATTGGTTACAAACAACTTTTAATCATCAATATCCTAGTTAACAAAGAAAAAGATTATAAAATGTAGATTTACTAGCATTCCCTTTGCTCTGTTTTATAAACTTTTGAAAAATAAAATGTTTCTTTTCGATGGGTTCATACACAAATTAATTTTTAATTTTGGTTAAATTTTCAGAAACTTTTTTACTAAAATTGGATCTTGAAACTAAAGTAATTCGTTAAGAATTATGTTCAGATACTTTATAATTGTGAAGTAAAATGAAGAAAGATTTATGAAATACTGCTTTCAATACCCCCGACAGAAATTCCAACCCCAATATTCCCATCATTGACGGTTTCAGTCTATTGTTGCAATGCTGCTCTAGATCAGTGGTTCTAAAAAAACCTTTTTAAATTTCGGAGTACTTTACACTAGTAATAATAATTTCTGAGCAAAAAAATATATTTTTTTCGGGTGGGTTTTTTCTTCTCTCTCTCTCTATATATATATATATATATATATATATATATCGATGTTCACTTCATTAGAATATAAGATTTTGGGAACATCTGTAAATAAATATTTATTAATTGATTTAAATTTATTCATAAATAACTTGATAGATAAATAAAACAATTAATTTGTTTACACATAAAATATGTTTTATTTTTTCCGAAACAATTTTTTTTAGTGAGAATAGTGGCATTATTACAAAATAAATATTACAAATCTCTTTAATATCTGGCATAAGAGAAGACAGCGTGAATATCTCGTCTTCTTCTACATTCAATAAATTGCAATATTTTTTTTGTTGAAGGGTATTTTGAAATTCCAGCCCCCCACCCCGTAAAAAAAGATTCTAAGGCATCGAGATGCCCTTGAAAAGATTTCGGTGAGCCCCAGGGCTCTAAGGGACACATTTTGAGAAACGCCGTCCTCGATCATTCAACCACCGAAGTGTTTTAAGTGTAGTTATATACGGGGGTCCTTAAAAAAGTGTTTGGGATTCCATAAATAAATATTTTCAAAAATAGTTGACCGACTTGCGTGATTTTTGCCGTAAACGGTGTGGTAACACTAAAGGTGTTTACTTTGTTCAAATTATTTCATTTAATCCAATCATTTTCATAAATATTTGATTTCAAAATCCCAGATTCCTTTTTTCAATGCCCCTATATAAAATAAATGACGTAAGATTTTAATATCGTAGTTATATAACATTCTACTTCTTTTTTCGACGGATAAATCTGCTTCCAGGAGAAGGTGTCACTATAGTTCCAATGGAAAGGTACAAGGGAAATAGGGGTTTAAGTCACCTTAAAAATATTTTCCAAAACAGCAAATTTCATATCTCAAACCCCATAAAGACCCCAACAACAAAAAATTATATATGAACTAGCCCTCTTTTAATCATTAACTAAAGAACGTCAGAATGATTTTATGATTGTCTAAGAGATGGAAGCACTAACTTAATTTGAAGTTAAAAATTGAGCTTTCCCCTTTTACCCTTCAGTTGTTTTGTTATGTAGAGCAAGGTCTTCACACACGCACACACACACACACACACACACACACACACACACACACATACAAACACGCACGCGCTATGCCATGAGCTGTAGGTACTTCCCCTACCCCGCTATTATCAAGGGAGTAATGGTAATTATCCACAGTGTCGTCTGCGTATCGATGCCCTTGGCGGACGGGGGGAGGGGGGTAGTTCCATCATATCATCCTGACATCCCTCGAAGGACACGCGCATTTAGTCCTTGGTACGGTATACCCTGATTTTGGTTGGTAGCCCTTTCTGGAAGGTCTTATTTCGCACCATAATCCTACTGTATGATTTTGTTTTATTAAGTTAGAAAGCCTTCCATAACAGACTTCCTACCACCGTTCTGGAAGGCCATTTATCCTACTAAAATTACATATTGCAGTAGGATTCTGGTACGAAATAAGGCCTCCCAGGACAAGATTCCTTCCAAAATCAGGGTATAACCACCAAGACGAGGTATTACAAAGTGACAGCGCTCTCGCCTTGACAAAGCTATGCGAAGATTTTGGTTGGAAAGAAAGTTTATAATATAGTACAATTTTTATATTAAGGCTCTTATATGAGAGCTAAACATATTTAGTAAGCCTACTTTCACGTATTCTTAAGTCAATTCATGTTATCTAAAACTGTCACTTTTGATAGATATTATAAATACCTATAAAATAGCTCTAGTAGAATTCTAAGATGTTACCCTTTATTTTCACTCGAGATATTTAACGTGCACATACAAACCGGAAGAGGCTCACTAATCAAGACAATAACCTTCCTTCCTAAGTTAAGTAGGCCTAATTTGCTACAGATACACTGCTACGTCTAGAAAGAAGGTTTGTAATTAATTAAAAATATCCTCTTGGCGTACTTGAGATAAGAGTTTACGAATTAGGTGGTGCACAACTGTAAAAAGGTTGAACACTACTTATCTAAGAGGTTCTATATATACAAAAACATAAGACACACAAAACTTTTAATAATATAATGAGGATCTTATCAATAATTATTACTAATCATATTTACATCCATCCCTTACTGGTTCCAGCCAATGATCTTGGGTCAGTTTTTTATTCAAGTCGTATATTTTTACACTACCGGCTTTCAAGGCCTCTCGTAGCTTCGTATACCTTATAATATAACTTAAAATGAAGACAGGCCAAACATCCAGTCCCCAGGCCATTTATTTATCACTATGAAAGGGTAAACCCACATTTCACCAATGATATATTTTTCGACCATGCCGTGAATCGAACCCGAGACTCTTAGCTCAGTTTACAGAGACACTACCGACTGAGATAAGGTGTCGGATACTATTCATATTATTAAGTTTAATTTTGAAATTAATTATAACGAGGCTAGGAACATACCAAATGTCAACATAGCCTTTGTTGCTCCAAAATGTATCGTATGCCCGACGGTCAGTGTGTGTGTGTGTGTGTGTCTCTATGTTAATACGTATCATTGATTACTAATTGCACCCTAACCAATATCCCACCTCATACTCACCACATGTTAGAGTAATATAAATTCAATACACCACTGGAGTGGTGGTGACTGACAGCTAGAAAAAATTAACTGATCTACTTTCACGTGTCCATTCAACAAACCATATGATCTGCCAGAACATATGTAGAGTTGCTGTCACTTTTGGCAGTCAAAACTTTCACAACAAATAATTTGTTTTTTACTATGTTTATCTTTTAGCGGTTTTTACAATATTGAGCTTATGAAAATAACCGTTTAGATTTTTCTGTGTGTGTGGGTGTGGGTGTGTGTGTGAAAGTAGCCTCTTCGGTTCAATTAAAAAATATTTATAAACAAGAGTTTTTAAAAGGATTCATTCTCTTCATAAATTAAGGTGGCGAACCAGATGAAACGAAGGTTGTTGAGAACGTCATCGCCTTCAGTTGTGTTTATGGGCATCTATTTACTAAATAGTTTATTTTATTTTATTTTGAAACTAATATTTTGTATGCCTCTTTATCTAAGTTATAAAAATACATTTATTTAATTTGGTGACCAATTATAAGAAAATACAACAGTGAATATAATACTTTTTAATTCAGTATTTCATGCATTATAAGGTTTATTTATTAATATTATTATTATTATTGGTGCCACGTATTACTACCCTTTCGGGTTATAGACACTTACGCTAATGTGTAATGGTAGAGTGGTTGTGAGATTAAATGGAGAGCCTACAATTTAAAGTGGAATCCGAACCACGGTGGAGGCCTGGCATTCCACAAATTCACAAGTTGAGATTAATATAAGTCACAAGGCTGCTATTATTTCATTCAAGTAGCTAATCATATTCTGGTATAAAGAGGCTGATTTGACCCCGTCACATATCTACTGCTTCACAGAAGAATCTGGAAGCGCCGAGGATCGAATCTGGGACTTCCGGATCTGTAACCAGGAACTCTGACCACACCTCCGCCACCTTCATACACACAGTAAATGAGAAATAGAAATTGAACCCATGAACATCCTCAACATTATTTTACCTTTACGCCGACAATAGCACAGACACGACCATGCGCGCAGCCAGAGATATCTTGTAAAACTCTCCACAAAAAATAAAAATCAATGTCGACCCCTTTTTCCCTCCCACTTTTATTCCGACGAAACAATTTTTTTTATCTTCCCTCGCTGATGATGTTCGCATGCGCCCTTTGACTCGGTATATTCAAGGATGATGCCGAATAGTCGCCTCGGAAGGATGTCATCTTAGATTGTCTGGAAAAGTTAATCGATGATGTTCGTGGAAGAATGGTGAGAGTGGTTGCTTTGTGAACACTTCAGTTCGTAGAAGAAGAAAAAAGGGTTAGAGGGAGGGATAGAAGACTGACAAACAAATGGAGTTCAGGCGGATAAAGGGGGAAGGTGTATGAGATCTCTAACTGTGTTTACAAATACTTACTGCCAAGATAATATTCAGAGAGTGAATTATTTATGAAAACCTTTGAGGACTTGCTACTCGGAACCATACAAGTCGTTTTACAATATGACTTCCTATAAATTTGTGACCAAGATTTATGTACAAACACAGTGATTGTTTTTCCTTCTGTTCTACATCATTTCACAGAATATCATAAACATAAATAAATGGAGGACAATCACCTTCATCTGCGTGTTTATGTCTTTTATGTCCCCACGTCTAACCTCTTGTTTGGGAAACACATATATATGTGTGTGTGTGGTGTGTGTTTGTGTGTGGTGTGTGTGTTGTGTGTGTGTGTGTGTGTGTGTGTGTGTGTGTGTGTGTGTGTGGTGTGTGTGTGGTGTGTATTACTCTAAAGGTCCGAAGACCAGTAAATCTTATAATTTACCGATTTATCCTAGCATTTACCAATATTATGATGCTAAAAGTCCAAAATATCTTAGAAAATGTTTACATTTTGAGTTTTAACAATCTATAGAGTCAGGTGGGAGAGAGGATCCCCAGTTATAACTTTGAGCTGCACTTAAAAGTAAACCGATAACCCAATAACATAACCTAACCTAACCAAGCCTAGTCCGACCTGACCTAAACGTTGGATTAGGCTTGGGTAGGTTAGGTTAGGTTAGGTTAGGTTAGACTAGGCTATTGGTTCACTTTTGAGTGCTGTTCAAAGCTAGAATTGGGGATCCTCTCTCCCACCTGACTCAATAGATTGTTAATACTCAAAATGTTAACATTTTCTAAGATATTTTGGACTTTTACTATCATATATTGGTAAATTCTAGGATATACCGGTAAATTCTAAGATTTACTGGTCTATACTAATATATATTGTCATCGTGTCTGTTCAAGCTATACGTATATATGATAATTACTATAATGGGATAAGGATGAAGAAGGAAGCATTTTAGAGGTAGTTACCCGAATTTTCGTGGAAGGAAAGTGGAAAAATATTTAGGAAAAATCACCATAGGTAGACTCAGCTGGGACTCGAATCCCGATATCCATGTCATCGGTAAGACAGTCTAACACAAGTGTGATGGCTTAGATCGTCCGGCCACTGAAGCGGGCTGCATTTATTATTTTTTCCGCTAGTTTGTTGGAGATTTGAAGGGCAGAACTTGGCTAAAGTGTATTCACATTCATCTGGAGAGAGAATGGAAAACCATTCAGGAAATAAAACCTTTCAGTACAACTGACCGGGATCCAAACCCCAATAACTTCATCATCGGTGGTCCAATAAATTGTGAGAGTGACTTCTTAGACCGTTCAACCACCGAAGTGGGATTTTTTAAATGTTAGAATTGTCTTCTCTCAACCACATGCAGAGGTTGTTACGTGCTCTAAGACCTATTTAAAACTATTTTAGAAGATAATGGTTAAAATTATTAAATTTTTAATTATTCCCAGAAGTAAAAATCGGATTATTTATTTGATGTAAATAAAATAACACTTTATCGTAAGAAAAACTGAATATGAATTTAAATTTTTAAAAAAGGAAGTCCAATCCCATAACATTTTATCATTCTTTCACATTTTGTGTTCACAGAAAATCGTTAATGTCAATATAAAATGGGCAAAGAAACGATGTAAAATGAAATTTACGACCCATCCTCTACTATATACTTTTAGTTCAAGCATATATTTATTCGGAGCACACGCGTTTTTTCGCGCCCAACATCTTCTTTGAACTATAACCTTAACAGCACATTCGAACTTTCCCCAGTTTTCTCACTTCCAAATGGTGGGGGAAAAAAACCATTTGTTTGAATATTATATAGAACGTTATTTTTAATACTTTATTTTAAAGACCAAGACCAATTTTTATTTACCCGCACTTTTGATCCTAAGTACAAAAGCATCAGTCTCTTCTGGAATAGTTTTTACGGGAGGTAAAGGATACGGTTTGAATCCTGGTCAAGTATATATATATATATATATGATTTTTACTACATGATTTCACAAAACCATTGCGGGTGCATTTACTTTAAATTCTACCTCCCTCATACCTACGCCAGTAGTGTAAATACGTGAATATCCTGGACGGGTAGTAAGACGTTTATCACGGATCCAGCGTTGTAAGAAAGGGGAGGGGGAAATTATGAATGTATTATTTTTCTTTCAGCACTGGGAAACTTGTTAATGGTTCAGTCCCACTTTGTGAATGATTAAATTCAATAAAACAATTATTGTATTTAATATATAATCGTTAAATCTAAAGAAAAAAAATGCGTGTGAGTACGGGAAACGAACTTGGAACCTTCGATTTCGTATGTCAATGCTTACTCAACTGAGCTATCCAGGGATCGTCCAGTGTTAATGGGTCATTCTTCACTCATATCTTAAGGCAGAGTCTGTAATGGACGTGTGGAAATTGTCTACTACATATTGTGAGCAATCAATTAAGTTCGGGAGCCATCAGATAATTCGACCATCTTTGTCCCGGGAGAGCTTTATGTTGGCAAATGTACAATGACAACCATACGAATTCCATCATCGCGTCCTACTACCCATTCAGGTAATACTCTTTGGCACTAATTACGGTAATGATTTTAGGGATGAAGGTTTTATTTATAGGAAGTGTACCCGTATTTTCGTGGAGGAAGAGTGGAAAACCATTTTGTAAAAATCACCCTCAGAATATCCTATCAAAATTCGAATCTCGACCTAACCATCATTGACAATTATAGTCAGGCTACTGCGAGAGTAGCGTCTCACACCATGCGGCCACCAAATCTGGTTCTCGCGATCTTAATTGATCGCTTATACGTAGCCGACGATTTACACGCGGGTGACCTGGCGGTCTAGAGGTAAGGTATCATACTTCTATGCTGGCGGCCGGGGTTCAATCCTCGGTCCCGGCAAATATGTATCTGATTACCAAACCCTTCCTTCACCTCTGACAAGACATCTTGTGAATGTGGGGAATGCCAGGCCTCCACCGTGGTTCGGATCCCACGTTAAACTGTAGGTCCTCCATTTCATCTCACAATCACCCTACCATTACACATTAGCGTAAGTGTGTATAACCCGAACGGGTAGTAAGACGCGGTGCTAATAATAATAATAATAATAATAATGATTTACACGCGTCTATCACAGACTCTGCCTTAAAATAGGAATAAAGAAAAATTCTGGGCACGTGATCACACCTGGATAGCTGAGTGGTAAAAACATTGGCGTGCTAAGATAAAGGTACTGGCTTCAATTCACGTGTCCTGGTGTCATTTTTAAATTTAAAGAATATGATAATTAGATACGGCTATAACAGTAATTGACAGCTATAATAGCTGGGTTATTTAAGACAATTTTTTATTCAGCTTCTTTGATTGCATTTTTTCCCCCCACGTATGTAAGTAAGTTTGTGGTTTGTTTTTTTTTGCCCTTCATTTTTATTTTTTAATTATTCAGTTATGTAAAATTTAGTCCATGCAAGAAAAGAAAATTACGCTTCGTCTGCTCTAAGTCCTTCCTTCATTCCACATTTCCCCGTTACTATTTCAATTAACTTTTGAGCCTTGGCGAGACAAGGGGAAAGTAACGGTTTCCCTCCACACTGTTTTTTTTTAAAAAAAAACAGCTTATTGTTTGTTTAATAAAGGCGTGTGTTTATACATGTATATATGACTTGTTTGAAAGTTAATAAGGGCTATAATTGCGTACTCACCCCAACAAAGAAAATCACTGGTCCAATAAACGCCCAGATGTATTTAGGCGTGGTCAGCCAGCACCTGTTGAATAGAAAATTTCGAAATTTTAGCACCTACTTCTAAGAAATAGGCCCATCAAATGCTTCCCTCTTTACGTGTATTAATTATTTAACGTCTTTGTCACAGAGCGAAGCTAAAGTTGAAGAAGATTTTTATTTTATATTGAACAATAATTTAGTTTTATTAGGGCCTATAATTTTTACATATTGGATACTTCTATAAGTTTAGCTTGTTCTAACATTATGTATAAGGCCCATATTAATATACTCTGATTTTGTTACGAAAGGTCTTATTGCACACCATTTTCATATTGTATAGAAGTATTTTGGTAGGATCAAAAATATTCTAGAATTTTGGTAGGAATTACGTACTGTAAGGTTTGTTGCTCTACCAATTTACTACTACAGTAGCCCCATGGCTTCTTTGGTGCTGACTGACAGCTCACAGCTGACTTCTGACCGTCAACATTTAGGTATATACCTGAATGTTGACTGTCAGAAATGACAGCTGCTAAACACGTGTTTTTTTCATATCATTTGGCTCGGCGTAGGAATACGTAATTTGGTCTGGTAGCTTTTTAAAGCTGTTAGTCAGCACCAAAGAAGCACTGAAGAAGAACTGTATGTAGTAGGAATCTTCTATGAAATAAGGCCTTCGAGAACGTTTTTTTTTACCAAAATCATAATATCGATTTTTTTTGCACCACGTCTTACTAACCGTTTGGGTTATACGCTTGTGTAAGCCTACTTACTACGCTAGTGATTTTAAGGATTAAGAAGGCTATATTTATAGGAAATATACCCGCATTTGCGCGAAAAAAAATATTCTTGAAAACCACTCTCAATACACCCGACCGAAATTTGAACCTCATTCTCCCCGTCATCAACAGTGACCACTGGAGAGGGTGGTATAGTTGTTGCTGATTCAGTACAGAGGACTGTACTAATCTTATTGTTTCCTTCCATTCAGTATCAAAACCGACCTCTAAAGACAATAAACAAACGAATGTTAGATACACTGTTTTATGTGTGATTGTTCAAATGGGTTTTTAGAGCTTAAAGGAGAAATTTAATAGTTCAGTCCTATCAAGCCTGGATTTACCGGGAAACAATACATGAGTCACCATTAAAACTTTATTATATATCAAACAAAACAACTAAACTTAGTACAGTATATTCACCATCGAGTGAAATGGAACCAACCCGACTCCACATCGATATATTTTCGATGATGCCTGTAAACGATTGGGATTTGTATATATTTTGTTTCATTATTATTTATGTATTTTGTGGACAAATAACTATTTATTTGATAGAAAACATTTATATCCTAACCCATACTCTTCTTATCGGTGAAGGTGACCTGGTGGTCTAGTGGTAAGGTGTCAGACTTCCGTGTTGAAGGTCTGGGGTTCACACCTCGGTCCCGGCACAGATTTATCTTATTGCCAAACCCTTCCTTCACCTCTGACAAGACGTGTATTAATCACAACTTGTGAATGTGAGGAATGACAGGGCTCTACCATGGTTCGGATCCCACGTTAAACTGTAGGTCCTCCATTTCATCTCACAATCACCCTACCATTACACATTAGCGTAAGTGTGTATATCCCGAACGGGTAGTAAGACGTGATGATAATAATATTAATAAAAATAATATTGTCGATGAAAGTGTTCATACACACACAAACTTAATAGAAGTTAGTTTGTGGTGAAGATTCATAAGATGTAATTAATAATACATCACTTACGTTACACAATTAATTAACCTCCCAAAAGACATTCAAATATTACAAATTATAAAAATAAAAGTATTCAGTCAGTACTCCTACTCCTGAGCTATTAAATATATATAATTTATAGTTAGGCTAGACGATATTGCTCTTAAAGATCTAATTTTAAATCGGTCTTAGATCGTGTTTGCAGTAAGACCCCAGAAATTGACAAAACTGGGTGTATCAGTAGGAGGAGAATTTGCGCACTAAGTTGAGATTTCCAATTTCAATCTTAATTTTTTAATTCATATATTTTAATACTATAACCTTTTTATCCATGCACTACGTTTTATCACCCGATTGGAGCTTCCATGCATAGCTAATATAGTAGGTTTAAATAATGTATAATTTCGAAGAAATGTACCTACATTTGCTTTCACAATAAGTGGGGAACTATTTACAAAGCCCCAATCATCGTACACCCAGCTATAGAATATAATCCCTAACTGTGCCTCATCAGCAAACTAAACCAGATGAGCTTGACGTTCTGTCCGCTTGCTCATCAATGCTAGGAATACTGTAACCGGTTTTAAAATAATTTAAAAACGATTTATCTTTAAAGTAACTGACTTTATTTCTGTTCCTATCAAGAAAATAATTTTTTTTTATAAAGCTCTAGCTAGGTGAAAAAAATAAAAATTCTGAAATTTATAACCAGTAATACAATTTTGAGATTTTTGGGACAAAAGCTTTTATATCTCAGGCCCCATAAAAACCTCATCAAATACTATTTAAAATTAATTTAAAATGACAGATCTCTTTTAATCATAATACAACGTACACAAAAAAAAAGGTATAGGGACTATCTAACAGATGGCAGCACTAGAACTTTAGTTTAAATTGGTCTTTCGCCCTCCTTTTACCCTGTACCCTTTAATTTTCAAACGTTCAATGTTCAAGCTGTTTGATCCGAAATTGAATAAGTTTTTATCCACAATAGGGTTATCAGTCTGCCGTCTATCGAGTTATGATGCATTTCCAAAGAATTCACCTCCCTCAAACTGTTTCCTTTTAAAGTGAGTCAAGCATAGCCAAAGCACTGATACCAAGAGGATAAGATACGGCCATTATTATATTTCTTTATAATCTTTGCATTTTAAGCATAAACGTAAAATTAAATTAAATAATGAATAAAAATGAATAAATACCTCTTGTGGAAACAAAATTTTTAGAAATCAATCTTGAATTTAAAAAAAAGATATGTGTGTTTATAAAATTAAACATCAATTTAAATATGATTAAAAGATAACATTAAAAAAATTACTGTACCACTTTTTAACCCTTGAAAACTGAACAGAATTTTTCTAGCTGAAAACTTATTATCTTCTTGTAGTGAGTTATTAAAACACTTTACCATCCAAACCAGGGGAAATATCTACATATTAAATATTATTCGTTCTTTATTTTGAGTTTTTATCCCTCGTCAGAACATTCAAAATCTTAATTAATTCCATAATTTCAAACTATAATATAATTGTGAAAATTAAATTGTATATTTATAGCACCAGCTCACTTTGAAAAATAAAATTTCGTTTACTACTATTGCACCTTTTTTTTTTTTTTCAATCCTCTATTAAATCGCTAATTTAACTCTTTCATGCATCTCTTTCTTTCATTTCAAAACAAATTGGATTAAATAGCGAGGTATAGTAGTTACTATGGGCTCGTTGTTCATCATTCGTGTACTTCCATTTCCATTCGTTACTTTTTACTCTCTTTCTCTATTGCTTTCTCTTTCACCCCCTTCCCCAATCTAATTTTTTTTTTTTCGTCGTTCAAAGAGCATGCATTAAACATACATTTTATACCGCGCACTGTGAGGGGGTATTCAATTGTGTGATAGATGGACTTTGGGCTATAGAGTGACGAAAAGCCTCGATAAAACAGTCAGTGTATAACAGACCGGAAAAAAAAAAAACACTGCAAGGCTCTGTTGTTATAGGAGGAAATTTAAGCCAGTATAGCCAACACAAGAGTAGTAGGATTCTGGTAGGAAAAAAATTTAATAATTTTTTTAAAATTACTTTCAAAATTTCAAACATTTTACTATATTACTAGTATTATTTTATATCTATTGATATTATATATCAAATGTGACGACTGAAGATATCATGGTTTGGTGAATTAATGCAGCGAAAATGGTTTAAGTAACTTTTGTAACCATCAAAAAGAATTTCTTCAAATATGAATCCAACCAAAGTCACGCTTTTGGTATTAGCTTTTTTTTTAAAACTATCTATCAATCCAACCCTAAAATTAATGGTAGTTTACTTATGAGCAAAAAGATAAAAAAAAATTCTCAAAATTTGTTTTTAATAATCCCTACGAACACAAGGGTTTGGACGGTAAGGCTTTGTTCAGTTAAGGCTTTCACCGGATCTGAAACTTCATATTAACTCTCATCACATAATATAATGGTGGGAATGCCAGGCCTCCACCGTGGTACGGATTCCACGTTAAACTGTAGGTCCTCCATTTCATCTCACAATCACCCTACCATTACACATTAGCGTAAGTGCGTATAACCCAAACGGGTAGTAAGACGTGGTGCTAATAATAATAATAATAATAATATAATGGTGGGTACGAAATTTAGACAACCTCCTATGCTGTAATCAGGGTAGGCATGCGGAAAAAGTATCGATACTTTACTAATATCGATATTTCCTTTAAGATACTAGTATTTTTTTAATCAATACTTTTTTTTCCGATACTTTTACTTATATTAGCACTCACACTCCGGTATCGGATTGGTATCGAAAGAGACAACTTTTTTGCCATCTTCATTCATGCTGGGACTAGATGTTTACGAGGGTGGATTGTGGAGGAAGAACAAATGCAACTATTTCTCAATTCTCACTCATTCTCTGTATGCCAACCAAGAAGCAACTCTAACATTCATTCTCTTTTAGATCATCATAATTCATAGCTGTTCTTTCGTTTTTATTAATACAGCCCGATGCTTGAACGGGTGTCAGGGCGAGTGGCGATCAGTCTACCACCTCTTCCTTTATCAATAAACAGTGTCATCACAAACTAAACATAAGGAGCTTTCGAAGTCAACTCGAAAGTCCTCCAAACAGACGAAGCAGAAAAGTTTATATGCGTTACGATACCAATAATTACTGTCGTCGATACTTTTCTTTCGATACTAGTACTACGGTATCGATAATTTTCTTCCGATACTTTTAATGAGTACAGTATTGATACTTTTCTTTCTATAACACATCCTTAACTCTGGGTAGCGTTCTGTGCCACTAGCGCGGCTAATAGCCTACACATAAGGCGATAAAACCGGTATGTCAGGTCCTTCTAGGTTATATGTGACATACGATAAAAGAAAAAGGGTATATTATTTCATTTATGCCCCTTGGTGGAGTGTTTCTTTAACAATGTATTTTATTTTATTTCACAAAATTTTACTAGTTTCTAGTATATTATGTCTCTAATTTAAGATAAAAGAGAAAGTCTCTTCCGTGCCCCCTACCATTTATCAATTATGTGTTTGAGAACTAGGCCTACCAAAATATTTGTGACAATAATAAAATCAGAACCAAATTAGATTAAATTTGTTTTAATTGAACAGGCAAAACATAAAATTAGGTTAATTTCAAGTTTCAAAAGATTCGGGTTAGCTAACTTTGTTTTTTGAATGAATGCTTTTTTCTTTAATATTATTTGAAACTTAATGCAATGGTAAAAATAGGTTAAGACATATTCTAGTAATAAAAGACTATCGATTTAATTAAAACTTTAAACAGTACGCTCCATTATAAACAGTAGTATATTTCTTGTGAATTGTGCACCGTGCACTATTTATTATCCGTGTGTTACTCATGATTAATGAGCAAACACAAGAACGCGATGTGTTGGTGGGGGGGAGAACGCAAGTAAAGATCCACTCACAGTTCGTCCCTGCCGTAGGCCTTGTCACCGTTCAGGCAGGCTACGATCTCCGTGATGGCAACCACCAGGGCCGGAAGTCCGTAGCCGATGAGACGGTAGGCCATCCTCAGACTCCGTCCGGAGTCGAACACGTGGATGACGAGGCGGTAGAGGTAGTGACCTTCCACGCCCATCCAGCAGAACGAGGCCAGGAAGAAGTAGTGCAGAAAGACCGCGACCACTGAACACACCCCCTGTTAGGGGATCCACAGGGAGGACGTCACTTCCGGTGAGTACCTTCAGAGAAGGGGTAGAAGGTGGAGGGGAAGGGGGCAGGATCTTTAGCCATGATGATACACTTGTCAAAATATATCAGGGGGATGAGGGATCCTTTTGGCCAAGGCCGTAGCCTAGAGGGGTTCTGGGGGCTCAAACCCCCCACGAAATTTTATGAACTAAATATATATGGCTTTATTTATGGTTCAAACAATATCGAAATTAAGATACAAATACAAATTAGGAGGCTGTGTTACCACGAAAAGCACTTCATAGAGTTTCTAAAGGTGTTAAATATCACAGAGCTTCAAAAAGTGTTTAATATGTTGAAGTTTTCCAAGCCCTCGGCAGCTAGGGGGTTATTTTACCATGAAAAATTCCAATTCAGAGAGCGCCTAGAACTGTTTATCATTTAGAATTTTTTTTATAGCTTCCAGCAATTGGGGGATGTGCCCACCAAACCCCTCTCCCCCTGAAATTATTGGCTGGCTACGGCCTTGCTTTTGGCGTTGGATTCCTCTTAAGGCCGCATATTTCATGTACGGTAAATTTAATCAACACATGATAATGCACAAAGGCGCTCGCACTGTGTGTTTGGACTTGATTCACAACGGATGTACTAATGGTGCTTACTTAATTTACTTATATTTAGTTACATTCTTTTTTCGACTGACTTAGATAAAATGACAAATATGTGGAGTAAAGAGAAATCTCTCAAATTGATTGAGCTATACAAAAGTATAGAAAATTTGTGTAACCCGAAACAGCCCCCCCCCCCCCCTTCCCCCCAAAAAAAAAAAAA
>CABFVX010002733.1:0-17445 GCA_902151425.1 Timema shepardi | reverse complement strand
CCCCCCCCCATTCCCCTCAATAAAAGAAGAATAACACCTGGTTATAAACCGTTAGTCTGAGATTGATGCAGAGGAATGTGAAAATAAAAATAAAATAATAAATTTACTAGCGTCGTATCGAAAGAAAAAAAGAGCACGACAAAAAAACGGGTGGGTGAGGGTACTGGAAAAGTATTTAAATCCGAAATTAAATCAAAACCTTATTTCCTTTTCTATACAGTTGTGTTTGTTTATCACCAAAGATGACGTCCTGTTTAATTTACACTTTCCATCATTAAATAGAGAGGAATAAAACGAGCACAGGCGAATAGCATTCGTTTATTCGACACACCCGCGGCAACTGAGCGGATCAGACGATTGGCGGTATTATTCGGCGTGTCCGTATGACGTGCGAGGCATTTGCGTTACATTGCACCGCTGCCTATATTACCCCTTACAACCGTTTGTACACGGCTTTATGAGGTACACACGATTTTTAAAATAACAATATGTATAGACATATAATTCTCATTTAAAGTTTCTTATTTAATAAATTATTTTGAATTTAATTTATTTTAGATGCAGAGCATGGAATCCCAGATTAGAATCCTGGCCTGGCCGAAAACAAAAATTATAATTGCTGAAATCCGTGTTTCCCCTTTCACATTGACAAATTAACGGCAGGGGGTTGGATTTAGTGTCTGTTCTAGATTTAAGTTGGTTTATAAGTCTTGTGATAAAACTGTCGGTTCAGGAAGTGCACTTAAATACCTCAAATAAATGAAAAAATTTAGACTATAAATTATGTATAACCACCATTATGAACCAATAACTTTTGGCGTACAAAAATGATGAGAAATTGTATCTGGGGCTAAGCGAGCCAAAAAGGTTGAATTTGATATTATCAGCTTGGAAGATCCAATCAAATTTCAAAACCAACCGACTCGATCAGTGCGTATGCGCCTACAAAAAACGTAATATTAGTATACAGCTACATCTACTGTTGTGAAACGTTTAAAAATAACGCTTAGAATGGAAATCACGTGTGTCGTTTTTGTAATGTTTCTGGTTTGCTTCACGACACAATACAATTTTAAAACATAAAGAATTGTGATATCAGTCTTAAAGAGCTGTTTATCCAGTAGAAAATAAAACATGTTGTTAATTACCCCTAGATGTTTCTAATTTGTGTTTCAAAACATAATGAATGGGCATATATTTCTGCTAACGTGTGAATAAAGATTTATCCGTCGGGTGAAACATACTCTTAAGGATACAATCAAGATGAAATTGTTTATTTCTTATCACTGCATTTTACTACCCGTTTGGGTTATACTATTATGAACTAGCTACGCTAATAGTTTTAGGGATTATAAAGGTTATATTTAGAGAAAGTATATCCGCATTTGCATGAAGGGAGAGAGTAAAACCATTGGGGGTTGGGGGGAACACCCGAACGAGATTCGATCTTTGATACAACCATCATGTGAGAGAGTAGCGCGTTAGACCTCGCGGCTACTGCTGTGGGTAAGGATGAAAACTAGAGTCAAAAGTCGTACGATCAGTCAATAAGGTAACATTTTTCTTGCTTTAGGCGTTAATGATTAACTAACGTTTATTTAATAGAGTCACCATGTTGTTTTGTTTTTTTGTAATTAATGTGTGTTGGATAGAGGAAGGCACATAATATATCGTTTTAATTTGGGGTTGTTGACCATTTCATGGCTGATATATTACTTCGAAATGGTTCATCAGTTTTCCAATTCTACTCTAATTAAAGAAGTGGAAGCCGCGGTTAGTTAACTTTTAGCTTTGTTTTTACTTGTTTAGTTTGTATCTACATCAGGAAGGGGGTGAGGTGGCTGTGCGGGTAAAGGCAACAGTTTCGTCTTGTCTGGTTTGCTAGTGCGGAAAATATTGGTATTTAAATCC
Organism: Timema shepardi; assembly: GCA_902151425.1. Taxonomy (NCBI): domain Eukaryota; kingdom Metazoa; phylum Arthropoda; class Insecta; order Phasmatodea; family Timematidae; genus Timema; species Timema shepardi. The sequence goes on along the minus strand of CABFVX010002733.1, from coordinate 15,534 downwards.
GAGTATATTGAGGTGCTTTTTTTTTTTTCCTTCTAAACGGTTGTCAAGTGATGAATAGTTGTAAATTTCACATACTCTCTTTCCATGTGAATGCAGGTGAACTTTCACTAAATTAACCTCTACCACCTCTATATCTTTGACTAAGGTGTTGATAACATTTATATTAAAATGCCCTAGTAAATAAGACTAACTTTTGTTGTAATATTAATTAGTTAAAAACATGTAAACAATTTGTTATCTGACCAAACTAAGCACATATTATTCGCATCAGTGAGTATGTGGGCTAAATGTCAAGCTCATCTTAGTCTGGTTTGCCGGTGATGGTGAGGTAAAGGTTCGATTCCTATCTGGGTGTGCTGAGGATGATATTGATTTAAGGGATTCTGATTATTCCTCCACGCAAATGTGGGTGCATTTACTCTTACCTCAGTCATCACTTCTCCATTGGCGTAGTTAAAACGTGTATAGTATGGATGGGTGGTAAGACTTGTAGGTGGGAAAGGGAAAATAAGCAGGTACTATTCAGTTATTTTTAACAAAAATAAAAGATTTCATTATTTTATTTTTGTTTCAAACTTTAGGTAAAATAACAGTTTTATAATTTCTTACTTCTAGAAAAGGATTTTCATTTCATCGTATATCACATTTTAGTATTTTGTTCACTAGATACACTAGAAATTCTGTGAAATATGCTTCAGTGGCTGCATGGTCTAAGGCGTCACTCTCGTGTTAGACTAGACAATCGATGACAGGGAGATCAGGGTTTGAATCCCGGTCGGATATACTGAGGGTGATTTTTCCAAAATTGTTTTCCATTATACCTCCACGAAAATGTGGATACACTTCCTCTAAATAAAACCTACCTAATCTCTAAAATCATTAGCGTAATTAGTACGCATGCGTTCAACCTGGACAGTTAGTAAGACATGGTGCTTAAAAGAAAGATACTAACTATAAATTTCAAGTCGAAATATCTCCCCTAATTTCTTCTTGGATTTAAAGTTGCTATCTCTCTTTGGGGATCACGTTATAAGTTTAAGGAAAACAAATGATATTATATTCAATAGAATGTTATATTCATATAGAATAACCTTTGTTCACGTAGTTTAAGACATGACTCACAAAATTATGTAAAAATATATATATTTAAACATACACACGTCTGGTCTATGTTTAAATATCGTCCCTGCCAAATTCCATTAAAACTGGTACACTCATTAGGCAGTAATCGCCGGAACAAAGAGAATGAAAGACTAAATCCGAAACACTAAACTCGGTCAACAAACAAATTACACAAACATATTATTTTACTATTCAAATCACTTTAAAAATACTGTAGGTGATGGCAGATAGATTAATTTTGAGTCGAGAAATTATGTCCACATTCTGCTCTTGGTATACAACCATTTGAAATGCACTGTTTAAACAAATAGTTAAAGTGAGCATAGTCAAATTTAAATTAATATATAATAAAAAAATCACTTTAAAACTTCAATTTTATTTGTCATAGGAATAAAAATAAAACGTTAGTTAACGATTAAAAAGAGAAATTATAGGATTATGATGATTTAATAAAAGTACTTTTTAATAAATAAAAATTCAACCCACTAGTCCCTAGTACCTTTGAGCATATAATAAATAAATACATTTGACCTATACTTATAATAGTAAACTCAGAAATAAAATAAATAGTATTAAGTAATGGCACCATGCATTTGATATAAAAAAAACTTCATAGTGTGAGCCCACAAGCTAGTTATACTGACCAAGGGGCTGCCCCATTAAATATAATGCCAAAATTTACGGATAGAGTGTGTCATGTAGTCATCACAATGAGCCCTACCGCCTTTAATCTCAGTTTTATAAGCCGGAACCGCTGTTTAATTATACGAGTAGCTTCTTATTTGTCCTCACGAGTCTGAATTTGACCCCTTTCCAGACCCATTGCTTCACAAATAGATTTTAGAAACGCTTGGGATCAAACACGGGACATCTGGATCTGTAGACAGGAATCTAACGACCAAACCACAATGGCTTTATAGAGAAAAACTAGTATTTTTAATAATTAAATACAGTTTCCACGTCTATTTCCATTAACTTGTAATCCATACTTTTTTGCACCACTTCTTACTACCCGTTAGGGTTGTACGCCTATGTATTAATCACACTAATGGCTTAGGGATTAGGGAGGTTTAATTGAGATGAAGTGTACCAGAATTAGCACGGAGGACGAGCGGAAAACCACCCTCAGTGCACCCAACTGGGATCAAACCCCAATCTCCCGGTCTTGGGCAGTCTAGTCTAACACGAGAATAGCGCGTTAGACCACGCAGCCACCAAAGCGGGTTCTGAGAAAACTGTGAATTTATTAATTTTTTTCTTCTATGATGTTTTTCTTTATTGTCTTGAGGAAAACTTCTCAAAGTAAGCTTATATACTGTATAGGAAAAAATTTCAATCGCAACGCGAGTACAATGAACTTTTGAAAGTCGAACGAAATATACCTCAATATTTAAAAAGTATTTTTCGACAAATTATCCACAACAAAGATATCCAAAACTATTTTATTTTGACTCATATCAGATAGATGGAAGTAGCTCTTGTCCATCATGGTAAGTGTAATTAATGTTACTAACGTCAGATAGATGGAGGTAGCTCTTGTCTAGCATGGTAGGTGTAATTAATGGTACTCATGTCGGATAGATGGAAGTAGCTCTTGTCTAGCATGGTAGTGTGATGGTACTCACGTCAGATAGATGGAAGTAGCTCTTGTCTAGCATGGTAAGTGTGATGGTACTCACGTCAGATAGATGGAAGTAGCTCTTGTCTAGCATGGTAAGTGTAATTAATGGTACTCACGTCAGATAGATGGAAGTAACTCTTGTCCAGCATGGTAAGTGTGATGGTACTCACGTCAGATAGATGGAAGTAACTCTTGTCCAGCATGGTAAGTGTGATGGTACTCACGTCAGATAGATGGAAGTAACTCTTGTCCAGCATGGTAAGTGTGATGGTACTCACGTCAGATAGATGGAAGTAACTCTTGTCCAGCATGGTAAGTGTGATGGTACTCACGTCAGATAGATGGAAGTAACTCTTGTCCAGCATGGTAAGTGTGATGGTACTCACGTCAGATAGATGGAAGTAACTCTTGTCCAGCATGGTAAGTGTGATGGTACTCACGTCAGATAGATGGAAGTAACTCTTGTCCAGCATGGTAAGTGTGATGGTACTCACGTCAGATAGATGGAAGTAACTCTTGTCCAGCATGGTAAGTGTGATGGTACTCACGTCAGATAGATGGAAGTAACTCTTGTCCAGCATGGTAAGTGTGATGGTACTCACGTCAGATAGATGGAAGTAACTCTTGTCCAGCATGGTAAGTGTGATGGTACTCACGTCAGATAGATGGAAGTAACTCTTGTCCAGCATGGTAAGTGTGATGGTACTCACGTCAGATAGATGGAAGTAACTCTTGTCCAGCATGGTAAGTGTGATGGTACTCACGTCAGATAGATGGAAGTAACTCTTGTCCAGCATGGTAAGTGTGATGGTACTCACGTCAGATAGATGGAAGTAACTCTTGTCCAGCATGGTAAGTGTGATGGTACTCACGTCAGATAGATGGAAGTAACTCTTGTCCAGCATGGTAAGTGTGATGGTACTCACGTCAGATAGATGGAAGTAGCTCTTGTCCAGCATGGTAAGTGTGATGGTACTCACGTCAGATAGATGGAAGTAACTCTTGTCCAGCATGGTAAGTGTGATGGTACTCACGTCAGATAGATGGAAGTAACTCTTGTCCAGCATGGTAAGTGTGATGGTACTCACGTCAGATAGATGGAAGTAGCTCTTGTCCAGCATGGTAAGTGTGATAGTACTCACGTCAGATATATGGAAGTAACTCTTGTCCAGCATGGTAAGTGTGATGGTACTCGCGTCAGATATATGGAAGTAACTCTTGTCCAGCATGGTAAGTGTGATGGTACTCGCGTCAGATAGATGGAAGTAGCTCTTGTCCAGCATGGTAAGTGTGATAGTACTCACGTCAGATAGATGGAAGTAGCTCTTGTCCAGCATGGTAAGTGTGATGGTGTGGGCAATCAAGAGAGAAATACACAAGTTCTTGCCAATGGTAGTTCTTTCGCCTTGTATTGATCTGTAAGTTGTAACAAAACATAAAAATTGTCCCAGCGGGGTCGTTGGTTTCTTATTCAAAGGAATCTACAAAATATTGCTTGAACTTTAGTCTCTTCCACATGTATTACATTAGTTTGGACAACATTTCCATACACAGGGTTATTAAAAAGTGTTGGACCACGATTAATAATCAGAATCAGATAATAAATTACAAATTATATACATCTTATACAAATAATAATTTATGAAACAAAGTAAGCAAAGTCATTTTAAAAATGTTGGTGTATATTTTTATGTAGCCTTTACTTCTTCAAAAACAGTGCTATAATAGTATTTCATTAGTAAGGACCGTTTAGGAAATACACGCATTGTTTTTGCAACAATCATTGATTACATTTAACTACTTATATTGGTGTTGTTTAAAAGTTACACATAATATACATCAAACGTGTCAGCTGTAAATCACATAGCTTGACAAGAACTTGACAAGAAATTATATCTAATAGAGTGTTTAGCTGTTAGATGAGGAATTTTTTTAATGAAAATTAGATGGTAGCTTCAATTTATTTTAAAGATAATATTTTACAATAAAAGGCATGTGAAGTATATTTATACTAAAGAATTATTTCAAAATATGTCTAAGAAACGTTTGTTAAAATTATTTTATGGTTTCTATTGAAACAAATTATAAATTGAAATTAAAATACATTTTATTCATTCAACAATTTTAACGGGTTAATCTTAAGGGAATGTACAGTAGCCCCGTAGCTTCTTTGGTGCTGACTGACACTTGATAGCTGACTTCTGACAGTCAACATTTAGGTATATACCTAAATGTTGACTGTCAGAAGTGACAGCTGCTAATCACATATGTTTTCAGATCATATGGTCCGGCGTAGGAATACATAATTTGGTCTGGTAACTTTTCAAAGCTTTCAGTCAACACAAAAGAAGCAATGGGGCAACTGTATGTTTCTTACTGAAGAATCAATTTGGAAGCTGTAGACTTTGGCATCCCCTTTATTTCTAGCCGGAGGCAGTTCCCAGTTAATCTTGTGTTTATTAATAATAATTATTATTATTAATTATTTACAAAATAATTCTTTGGACATGGTTGATATCTGTCAGCTAAAGTCAATTTTCAACCATGTAGTCTTTTCATATAAATTATTGTAGTTAAAATAATAAAAATATAATAAATTTAACCTACTATTACTTTATCCACTCTTACGTAATAACTGATGGAAATATATTTTTTTCCAAACAAAGCCTAACAAACCTTTCAAATTCTTATCGATTGAAAGTTAGGAAGACCTTTTAAAATTGTGCGTAGATTAGAATTGTTTCCAATTTTGTCACTTCTAGGCAGGCTCCATTACCTAGGTACCGTTTAGTATTTAAGTACTCAAGGAGCATTATTATACTGCCTATTTTAAGTTTAGCTTATTTGGTGTGGGTTTTTATTCAGAACCGCATCTTACTACCCGTTTGGTTTATACGCTTATGTACTAATTACGCTAGTGTTTTTTGGGATTAGAAAGGTTATTTTTCAGGAATTGTAACCGCATTTACGTGTAGTAAGAATGAAAAACTATTTTAGGGTTGGTGGTATTAATGAAGGTGTCAAAATGTTTAAAAACTCTACTGGATAGTTGAATTCTTACCGATCAGCCTTACAGTCGACTGAGTTCACACTAATGTGAAATGTGAGCTGCAATTGTAATATTTTACCTCTGACAAGACATCTTGTGAATGTGGGGAATGCCAGGTCTCCACCGTGGTTCGGATTCCACGTTAAACTGTAGGTCCTTCATTTCATCTCACAATCACCTTACCATTACACATTAGCGTAAGTGCGTATAACCCGAACGGGTAGTAAGACGCGGTGCTAATAATAATAATAATAATAATGTAATATTTTATAAATAATATAAATCAATATCTGTTTTAAAAAAAAGCTACAGATCACATATATCTACGTATAGCTAGGGCTTATATAACCATTATTAATTTTTAGTAAGCATATAAATGTCCAAAACTGTTAATTCCTATCGAAATGGGACTGAATACGGATGTATACAATATAGTACCAATTATTGTGTCACTAATTTATCACGTGTTCATACGTCAAGCCATATACTCTGCAGCTATAGCCTTTGATAAATATTATCAATACTTATAAAAATATATATACCTATACTTTAAACATTTCTTCATATCTCGACTCCAAACAATGATTATGCTATGTTAGTTTTTAATCCTCTCCCAGAGCGTTATATTAAATATTGTGAGACCAGTATAGGCCCATTCATATTAAGTTACCTGCAGCCGTGAAACACAATGAGCGTGAGAAATAAACAAATGACGCTCAGACCACTGCATGTTATTGAGAGCACCTCCAGGGTCGAGTCCTTGCCCTGTGAAACAAAGTTTACATGACGTAACCGAAACATTTAAATCATGACAATAATTAACGAACAATGTGTAAAAAATATATATACATAAGGTTCCCGGATTTAACGACTAAACTTTTTAAAGTGGTAGAAGATCAAAAAAACTAGCTCAAAATGTATTTATGGAGATTATCTCTATTTAGCTTCCTTTTTCGCGCAAAGAGCAAGAAACTAAATAAAAGCACGGATGTCCTAGGCAAGAGCTTAAAATTAATTTATCTGGACGATGGATCGGTCGTACTGGACCTGTGGCTTGGCCTTGCGTTCACCTGATTTAAATCGAATATTTTTTTTTGTATGGGGATCTTCCAAGCAAAAATTTTATGAAATGCCTGTTAACGACCTTCAATCATTACGACAAAGGATAATGCAAGCGTGTGAAGAAACAAGTCACACAATGTCGGTCAGCCCCTTGTTCCGTCATTGATGGGTGCAATGCTTGTCTCCGGGGCGGAGGCCATCAATTTGAACAAAATATATAGAATATTTTATTTAATATCTACCTATTTGTTTGAATTTTATTTAGATTTTTGCTGTTTGTGCGAAAAGTAAGTGAAAACTAACAAATATCCAAAATACACTTTGAGTTAGTTTTTTGATCCATTACCACTTCTTAAAGTTTAGGCATTTAACCCAGGAATGTGGAATACAAGTGAATGCATTATATTATTATATTTAAGTTATAATTTGAACTATATTTTTATATAAATATATTAAAGAATCGGAATATTCATCGTAGCTATGGACACTAAATCTCAAATTTATTTGAAGGTTGTATTTAGAGTAAGTGTACACGAATTTTCTTTGATGAAAAGTGGAAAATCAATTGAGAGAAAACACCCTCAATAACCCGATCGGGTTTTTAATCGTGATATCACCATCGTAGACAGTCCGGTCTACTGCGAGAGTGAAACCTTTAGATCATTCGACCACCGAAGCGAATAGTTTTGAATAGAATGGTCAAAAATTATGATCATGTAACAAACTAGGCCACGTGGTGATAAGTTTAATAACCAGCCAGCATTGGTCTTCCTTATTGGAGAGATATTATTTTTTACTCTGCATATGACAGGTATCGTTTACATGCCAACTCGCCCATAACGGACGGAATGAAGGTATATGAAATCCTCTCTCGTTTGACATCTCCCTCTACTCCTCTACTCCCCTTAGATTGACTCCCTCCCTACCCTTCCACGACCGTGATGAGTGAGCGACATATACTCGGTTGATTGAAATCGTGAGTACCAGGGGAGCAAAACTTATCAGAAGGTACGCGGGCTCTTGACAAGGTTACTGGCGGTAAGGTAGAGAAACACACAGAAAGGAGAGGCCCTTTCATCTTCTTTGGTGAAATGATTTCAATATTATAATGAATGTACTTGAACATCCGGAAGACAAGACACATTCCTGGTTGATTTAGGTCTCCTGTAGCTCAGCGGAAAGGGTGGCTATAGGTTGATGAATATAGTATTATGTTTAGATCAGAAATAGTACCTTAATAATTATTATTCTTTTAAAAAGGGCTTTGCGCAGAAAATTGAGTTAATAGCATCTAGAACTTGCTCTAATGCCACCCGATATTCTAAAACACTTAATTTTACTAACCTAAGATGTAGTTAAGTCTTTGAGCTTCACATAATATCTAACACCTTATCTCAATCGTTAGCGTGACTTCCTACTTACCTCAGGGCCCACGATTCTATCCTAGTCAGGGTTGGATATTTTTTATTGTGAAATTGTGTCAATTAAATAATAAAGTAACTATATTCGGGCCGGTTGTTGTGTTTTAGTTACTATTGTTTTTAGCACATCGTCCTACTACCCATTCGGGCTATACGTTTATGTACTAACTACGCTAAGGGGGTAGGGATAAGAAATGCTACCCTCATTTGCGTGGAGAGAATGGGAAAGAAACCATTTAGGAAAAACTACCCTCAGTAAAACCTACCGGAATTGAACTAAGATCTCTCTAAACTGCAGAAGTTTATTCTATTGCAAGAGTAGAGCCTTTGACCATGCGACCACTGGGGTGAGTTTGATTACTATTATTTACTAATATAGATTGTTAATCGTTTATAACAGATAAAAGTTTAAAACACAATTATTTATGAAAGGTTTTAATGAAACAAAAGGATTAGTACTAGAAGATTGTTTTTCCACCAGATGTATACATTCAATTTTTGTATTATAACGGCAGATTAAAGAACAAATTAGCTTACTGTTTGTCCATTGACACCAATGTAAGCTGATAACAAAATGAGGCGTAGCAAGAACAATTTATTCCCGGGGTGAGTTTCAATTTCAGCACCCCCTATTTGGTGTATAAACCAAATTATTATAAAAAGCTTAATAATAGTTTAAATAAAAATAAGGCTGGAAAATAATCCTGTGAAAAGGCATCAATGTAACGACTTCAATATATTAAAAGGTAGTTAAAGCAGTGAACACCTAACCTAAGCGGCGACATTCTGGAGAGCTTGGAAATCTTGAGTTGTCGCCTACCTATAGACCTACTGGAAGGCGTAAATGAATGTGGCACTCCTTTCAAATAAATAATAGCTGTACTATTAAACAATTATAAATATTTTTTTAACCTATTTTAATTTTATTTGCTTTTTTTTCAAAATGACACCATATTGACCCCTTAACCAATAGTACCTGGCGGGTACCCTCATTCCCCTTGCTACGCCAATGCCAACCGTGTGTCCTTCTTTGTCAAAAGAGAGCGTTTTTAAAAGATAGCAGCGTTCCCTTTTTCAAGGTAGAATATTTATAACTTCAACTAGAGCTAAACATTTGAATAGATTTTATTTAATAATTCCAGTGTTGATGCCTTCTGCGCACTAAAGAAATTAGGCCGAGGATCGCCAAGGGCAAAGAAGATTTCAACAAGAAGAGGTTACTGCTGACCAGCAAGTTGAGTTTGGAACTGAGGAAGATACTGATTAAATGCTACATTTGGAACATGGCGCTGTATGAAGCAGAAACTTGGACTCTTAGGAAGACGGGAAAGAAATACTTGGAGGGCGTTGAAGTGTGGTGCCGAAGAAGACTTTAAATATCAGGTTGACCTACAGGGTGACAAATGAAGAAGTCCTAAGAAGAGTGTATGAGAAGAGAAAATGTTTGGATGTGATTTTTCTTACAAAGCAAATGGGATATGACACATCCTTAGGAGGAGCTGTCTTTTGCATGAGATCATAGAAGTAAAGGTTGAGGGAAATGGGAACTTAGAAAGAAGGAGGCATAGAATATGGTGCATAGGCGGTCTAAGTTCACTGAGAAAAGATTCATTGTACCTGTTGTAAGAAATAACACGTGATAATAATATTGATACTGACCACGTAGTTATGTATATCCATGAGAACAGCAAAGGTTGATAGGTGAGTACAAACACAAGTCGTATCAGAACTAGTGCTGAGGTAGACACGACATCCTGTATCGTCCCATTGCCCATGGTCACTGAAACAAATTGTTTTTCAAATATGAAGACAATACATAGCATTGCAGAATTGATGAAATTCTACACCTCTTGCTACAATCTTGCAGAAAGATACAATAGTAGTAGCTATGCCACTGAGAATCAAGCTGATAATCAATGGTATGTCTGGGTTACATCAATTTATAGCTCAGTTTTCAGAAATATTAGCAAGTACTAATGTACCGTTGCCCAGGAGACTTCCGAATGTACTAATCGTACATCCTTTATGTGGAAGTTAATTTAATATCTCGATGAGATGAGGGGATGATGCGGGATAAATAATGGGGAAAATTTACCCGGATACAGGCTGGAAAATGTTAATGATGATGATAAAGACGAAATCTCAATAGCTATAGTTTAGATACAAGATTTTGAATTCCAAGTAAGGAAAGTAAAGGTTAGAGAGCCTGTGGCACCAATAATCAAAGGATTTTACTTTACTTTCCTGGATAATACAGACAGAGAGGACTGTTTAAACGCGAAGTAACTTAAAATCATACTTTTTTAAATGGTTGGGTGCAAGTAGTGGGTGCTCGTAAAAGAAACTGGAGACTATAATATAAAACTTTTTTTTCCTATCTTCTTTCCAAAGGTAGGTGATGGATACTTCCTAGTAGAAAAAAAATCACTGATAACTTACATAAAACCCGATAAAACAATCTCGTATTAGTTTGAATTTTCTGTTGTGAGCCTATCAAAACACAACTTTGTTTGATAGGATGAACGCTAGGTTTAGGCTTCTAACGTTTTAATTTAATCTTAAAAAGTAAACATTCTTTAGTAAAGCGTCGTGGAATTTAAAAAACCTTTAAACTTGAATTATTGTTTTTTAAACTGGTCAGAAACCTGTTGACAGCTTTCTCTTACATTTTGGTAAAATCCTAAATTTTATAATATCAAAATACTTCTTAAATTATGCAGGACTTCTAAACGTATGCAACGCATATCGGTGCTCTAATTATTATTTTTGTATACGTATGCCATTATTGCTCGAGAAAGACATAACATCTGGTCCGACCACCTGTATGTAGATTATTTGCCCCTCTGGTGGCACAGAGCGTTACGCAGGATATACATATGGAGGCTGTCTACTCCTACCAGCAATGAGATGAAGTGATGATAATGAATATGAGGTATGGGTCAATAGAAGTCTTAAACCTAACTTAAGCTTAATTTGTCAACCCCTGCTGACCGTTAGGACAACTCCCCTTAAGAGAAAAATACCCAAGTTTCCAACCGGAAATCATGCCCGGAATTCATATGTTAGTTGTCAGGTGCATTGAACACTACGCCACGGGGATCTTCTATACGATCCTCTTAGATAATGAGGTTTTCGACATATCCTGCTGAGAGAAAAAGTCAAAAGCGAAGCTTTTCCAAATTGATTATTTCTACCAGTATTGGTTACATGAGAGGTAAGCTATCTACAGGATGGTCCAAAAGTTCCACATCATAGGTGGATTACGATAACTGTGACCACTGTTGGCAGGTTGCTGCAGAAATTCAAAACAACAGGTAATGTGGGGGATGCACCACGAGCAGTACGACCAAACAGATCAGTAGTAGTGGAGGAATCTGTCCTGGTAAAGGTGTACTTGAGTCCTGAGAAATAAAAACGCTAAACAAGCTTGGAGCTGTCCGTTCCCTGGACAACCATTTATCACACATTGATTGAAAAAGCACAATTTTCAACCTTATTAGTTCAAATTACTGCACCATTTGACCAAATACGATCCTGACCATTGACTTGAAATGTGCTAGAGGTTTCTGGGAAAGATGGAGGAGGATGCGGAATTTTTGTGCAAGGTCATGTTATCCGATGAATTTAATGTGTATATGAACAGTGAAGTAAGCTGGCAGAATATCCGCTACTGGTCCGACCAGAATCTACATTGGCTTACTGCCAACAAGGCACTGACCACATCGTTGTTTGGCGTGGTCTGTGGAAAGACCACGTCGTGGGCCCCTACTATTTTTAAAAACCCTGTCAACAGCGAAACATATCTGGCTATGCTAGGAGACACATTATCTGCTGACTTGGACATAATTGGTTCGCGTCCGCAGTGGATTATGCAAGATGAGGCACTCTCCCTCTCCCGCCACCCCCATTATACCAGGCAGGTACGTCACTGGGTGAATGAGATCTTTCATCAATGGATCGTCCGTAGGGGATCCATGTAATGGGTGCCCCGAACAATGGATTTTGCAGTGTGGGGCCATCTGAAAGCGAAAGTGTACAGTGTGAAAATCAGGGACACACAGCATATGCGTTAACGAATTGATTCTGAGTGACGTGCTTTTCAATCAGACTTCGTGACCCACATACTGCGAGGGATGGTTGGACGCCCATAGCTGTGTTATGAAACTGGTAGCCATCCCATTGAACAAATAGTGTAATCCACCCTATGATGCAGGACTTTTCAGCCACCCTGTATACTAAGGAAACTGGAAAAAGTGAATTTTAAAACTATGCAGCAATATTGGAATGAGAAGGGATGGGATGGGAGTCGGATCATAGCCTCTCGAATCAAAGTCCGTGTGACCAGATCTACTGTTATACCTCATCAGTCATGACGAACAAAGCTCATCTAATCTAGTTGTCCAGTGTCAAAGAGATAGGGGTTTAATCTTGGCTGGGTGTATTAGGGGTGCTTCCCCCTCCTATAGATTAACTGATCACCTTCCCTCCATACAAAATAAAGATTGAATTTTTCTAAATATTCTAAGTATTATCGTTACTACAGTCTTAATAGTAGTTCTGTGAACAGTAGACCTCGCTACCTTCATGTTATTATTACTACAGTATTTCTAGTAGTTCTGTGAAAGTAGACCTCACTCCCTCCATGTTCGTATCGTTACTACAGTCCTACTAGCTATTTTGTGAACAGTAGACCTCGCTCCCTCCATGTTTTTTCCGATATTACAATCTTGAAAGTTCTCTTTGGATTCAAAGTTGAAGTACTTCCTATAATGTATTCTTGGATTTGAAGTTGGTGATCAAGTTAGACCAAAATAAATTAATAATATAACTAAATTATATAATATATTATATTAATAAATAATAATTGTTGTTTACGTAGCCCAAGATTTTAATTTCACATTCTATCCATGTCAATTTTTTTTAAATTCTCTAGGTATTCAATTGAATAGTTACAATTTTAAATTCAAATCACTTGAGATGAGCAATAAAAGGAAAAACCATTTGTTTATACGTAATTTTTAAAGGTGTGGCCAGATTAAAAAACTGTATAGGCCTTAAAAATATTGTTCGGCCTATGTTCAAAGAATGTCCCTGCCAAATTTCGTCAATATTGGCCCACATATTTGGTAATTATCTCGGGATAAACACATGAAGTGACTGACGAAATAACAACTGCTAAAATAGGTTCTGCTGCTGCAACCATAGTACTGGTACGAAAGCCCGGAAGAATCGAAGAGCATAGACCCCCACCCCCACCCACCCTTTAGCCCTCATCCGGCTTCAATGAGTCCTCCAGTCGTCTCTCCTATCTTTCTCACCCAAGACTGCTGTTCCAAAAGACGCACTTGGCCGACCCTATGACGGCGGTGGGCTCCTCTCCTTCGTGGAGCTTCCTCCTGATATCCTGATCCTCTGGTCCTTTGGCCTCTATGATGTGCTGGAAGAGGATGCTCACGGCCTCCTCGACCTTTCCGGATTCTTCGAACAGTAAGACGCTCCTATGTGACGTCTCGTCGTCATCACTATCTTGTAGGTTGAAACACATGACATGTGAGTTCAGGATCTTGTGGGCTGACTCGTTAGTGAAACTAAGTAGCAAACGAAAGTCATCTTCTATTAACGTTATTATTTTTACACTCTATAGTGTCAATACTTGGAAACTAAAATTATCTAATTTCAAGTAACAAGATGATGAAGATGAAATCAAGGAATTGTACTGGAACTCGATAGTGAAAAGAGTTTCAACTTAAGCTTTTTAAGAGCTATATACATCTTTCAATTGTTCAATTTGAACGAAATCGGTCCCATTCAGAATAATCGAAAATTCGATTTACACGGAATAGCCTGAAAAGTCGTGTACTCTAATGCGTCACTAACGGGTTGGACTGAATTGCTTTTTAAAGGGAGATGATTGTTCGAATACCAGTCGTGGTGTATTAAGCATGTCTTGTGCTGACTCGTGAATAGTTTTTCACTCTCGCTCCAAGGAAATTCGCGTAAAATCATTCAAATTGTTTACCTTATTCATCCATATTCCTTTAGCGTAATTAATGTATGCATATAGCCTAAACTAATTTGTGTGGGGACTAGGGGGAGAAAGGAGTAATCTTAAGGGGGGAAAAAACGATTTTATGTGTAAAAAGAACTTAGTTTGCCTATTTACTTTTACATTTCACAATACACAAATAATTTCATAAATACAAGCATGTTATGTAAGTAGGTATCAATATTTTTTTTTTTAAATCAAGTATTTTTTTTAACTTTTGATCGTTGTTTTACCGCATAACTATGTATCACACATCATATGTGAAAGGACATGGATCAGACTTATCTTTACCTAGAACTGTACGGAACTCCATACTACTGGGACTCATTATTATTATTATTATTATTATTAGCACCGCGTCTTATTACCCGTTCGGGTTATACGCACTTACGCTAATTTGTAATGGTACGGTGATTGTGAGATGAAATGGAGGACCTACAGTTTAACGTGGAATCCGAACCACGGCGGAGGCCTGCCATTCTCCACATTCGCAAGATGTCTTGTCAGAGGTGAAGGAAGGGTTTGGTAATCACATAAATCTGTGCTGGGACCGAGGATTGAACCACGGCCACCAGCACAGAAGTCTGGCACCTTACCCCTAGACCACCAGGTCACCTCTGGGACTCTATTCTGTATTGTTTTATTACATATATAATTTCGTTATTTACCACGTATAGCCCAATTCAGTAGGCACATGAACTAAATGCCAAAATTGTTTAGACTTGCTTACCAGTGATGGAAAAGTCAGGACTCAAATCCCGGTCCCATGTACTAAGAATAATCATTTCTCTAAATGATGTACAACTCTCTCTTTATTCAAATAAAAGTACAATTCACCTCAATTTAGCCAGCTTTGCGAAGGAAAAATATTTTTAGTTTAGGGGGTTTTCTCTTATAAAAACTACAAAACTACTGAACTTATCTCGCGTCCTCTTCCCCTACTCTCCCTTTAAAAAAAACTTTGAATTTTGGGAGACCAATTACACTTTCCAATTTCTTTTTTTTATTTCTTGGAAATGATTCTATATTTTTTGAAAAACTGGTTAGCCCCGTTCCAACCCTCAACCCAGTGTTTCCCGTCAAGCCCATTGGTCAACAAACGAGCGACCACAAGTCTACTTACTACAACACTGGAGTGTCCATCCTGGGACCAAGTTCAAGAGGGAGGAATGGCGGTGGGAGGTTGGCGAAACCCTTCCAACCATTAAAATAA